>SWBT01000241.1:0-71514 GCA_005298045.1 Pleurotus ostreatoroseus | reverse complement strand
TTTTCAGGACGAGCGAGTACCCTCCACTTCCCGAAGACGAGAAAGCCCACACAGTCCGAATAGCCGAGGAGTGCCTCGCGACGCTGGACGGTATGGAACCCAGCACCGAAGACTTCCAAACTTGGCTAGAGAACTTCGACGTGGACGCATCTGTCTTCCCTGATGACATTTTCCGGGAGCTCCTGGAGTTCGCTACAGATGTCGCTTCGACAGTGCGGAGGTGCAAGCGTGTTCGCCGCCTGTGGCAGAACGGCTCAATTTCCCTGCCTCAGCACATCACCGCAGAGCTGCGCGGGATGCTCAATACGGACGGCGCGACATCAGACACGGTTTCTCAACGTCAAGAGAGCACATCGTCAGGCAGTGGAAACAGTCACGGAAGCGAGGACCGTTTCTTGGAAGCAAGCTCTAGTCGTCCCATGCCGTGGGTGGACGAGACATCAGCATACCATGGAACTTTAGAACATGGCCGAGAGGAGAACGGACGTATGCACAGCGCGGAACGAAGCGGTATCGGGTTGCTCTCTCACGCGATCACCTCGCCAGAGCCAGAAACTACAGTCCTTGATTCTACGACATCCCATTCGGACGAGATGCAGGGCGGCAGGGATTCGTCGAACGACAAAGCCCTACCGGCACACGTCGCGCCACAGGGCGGCCCAGGTCGTCCACATGCTGTTTCCTCAGAAACGGACAGCTAAGGCCAGCCCAACATCTCGCCTTTCCTCCGTGACCATCTTCACGACCATCACATAGCTGATCGTGAGTCGCCACCGATCAGCTTTCTGCCTACATTCGCGCCGTTCCATACCCTGTTCCGCCACATGGAACTGTATTCACGCCTTTCACGTTCTATTTCACGGTGTATTTCTCATAGACTCATTTGCTACGACTCTCACGAAACGCTTTCGAATACCCTGACGGCTTGCTACGAGACATAATCTACAGTCTTCGTATTGATTCCTCTCTTATATACCGCTACACTGAGCCACGCAAGGTTTAGATAGACACCAAGCGGACGTCATTGCGCCGTTACCACTAACCTAGAAATAATATCTACGTATCTACTCAACATTGATTTGGATGGCTGTACAAAAGCCGAACTGATCACATTGCTCGTGTTACCCTCCCGGTGTTAGCCTTCAGGCAAGGCAAGACCTCGTCTCGGGTTAGGGGTTGCCCTACGCTTCTGCCAGTGGAGCCTTCGTGATGTTTTGATTGCATAGGTGCCATAATTACTCACCATCTCGTCGGAGAAGTATTCTAACGGGTAGGAACGATCTACTACAGCTTTCAAGGACCCTCGGTCGTACAGGATTGAAGACGGCCTCGGCGCCGGCGAGAGAGAGAGAGGTCGTTGAATCCCAGAGCCTGCAGAATGTGGTTTCGCATTCTCGGTACATTACAGAGTTTACTACGGCGAACGTTTTCCGCATGCTCTGGGTGAAGTATTCACCAGTAAAGTCATCGCCGCTGAACCCAACCTCACGCAGACCATCCTCTTGCCAGAAAAAAGTCCACATCCTCCCCATGAACTTGAGCTCTGGTAGCCTTTGTGAACGCAAAATCTTTGAGACCTGCTTGCTGGAAATGTGCGAGCATGGTTTCCTCTGTGAATCCGCTTCTATGAGGCACGACATGGCGGAAATCGTCGAGCAGCTCTCGGCCTTTGCTCAGTTCGTTCTTCAGGATGTCTGCTATGAGCAGAGATCCCGCCGGACACAGATGGGTCGTCAAAATACGCGTAATCGCGTCGATGTCCTGAATATGATGATAGGACGCTGCACACTGCGTATTGTTTCAGCATAAGATACCGCTGCGATGCGCATACGATGCACCTACCACGATTATATCGAACTTACGACCTTCAAGTTCGCTGTCTTCACCTTTCAGTTTTGCACGGATCGCTCGCATCTCTTCTGGCGGTATGCCCTGGTTTGTAACACGAAGATTATATTGATCGACCTAACCCACAGATTAACGGTCAGTTAATACGTTGAGACGGAAAGCTGTCAATTTGTACCATTCCTTGACTGATGTCTACTCCGAGGATGGATTTCACATGCGGTGCGAGCTCACGCGAGAGTAAGCCTATATGGACTTTTCAACTTCTATAGCATAGCAATCGAGTCTGTGACTACCTGTTCCACAAGCGAAATCCAGGACAGTAGTTGATTCTTCGTTGAAAAGTGCGGGATAGGTCTCGATCATAGCCTTTGCGAGCCTGCGTGCAAGCTCTATAGCATTCGGCTTGGCGTCGAACGCTTTAGCTTCTGCGTCGAAATGCTTCTGATTAGCAGCGGCGAAATCATGGTTGTCAGCCAGGTTGTGGCCGTGTACGTGCTCAGTATGTTCGCTCGCCATAGGTGATGATGGTGGCAATTCAAAGAGAAAGCGCTCTGAGATCTGAACCCTACGCTCACAGCCGCTTGGTAGTTTCAAACTTAGCCGAAGGCTCTGACTAGAGTTGTGATATATGGGAATGCTGTACAGGAGTACAGAAGTAATAAATAAGAATAAATTAGTAGTCGATGTGCTACGTAGTCACTTCAAAGAGAGGCACCCTCCGAACCTCTTGCTAGCCGCAACGTCCATCTTCTCCTTCACTTCCCTGAAGGCCTGCCACCACGCACGGCCGATGGTTTCAGAAGTATAAGGCGCTTTAGGTGCAGCTGCATCTTCATCCACAGCACCAGGCTCCGCGTCTTCCCATGCGCCGAAATTCCTCCTCAGCAAGATCTGCCACCACTTCGCCACAGCAACCGCTCGTTCGATCCCCGAGTCGCCCGACGTCTCCCGATCCACGCAGCGCACGAGATATTTGGAAAAGAACGCCACATCCTTCGCATTTGGCGGAGCCTCCTTGAAACGTTCTACCCATTGGCCAATCACATCCTGCACATCGACCTTCTCGGTGAAATACAGCTTCTCGCCTTTTTCCTTCCCGCTCTGCTTGAGGGTCGGCGGCTCCCTGTACCGCGCCTTGGGCGGCGGCCGCTTAGGGATAGGCTTGCCCTTGAGCCTTTTGGCCTTGATCGGCTTGCGTTGACTACAGAACGCGAGGCCCGATCCGCGCGGCGCGTTCTTTTGCCGCAGATAGGCAAGCTGCTCGCGTTGGACGTCATTCGGAAGCATGTAGAAGACTGACGGCTCTATGCCAAACAGACGCAGCTCTGAGACGCTCACTTGGACCGTCGGCGAGCTTTTGAGATTGACCTTCTGATTCTTGAACAGCCTACTTTTGGATGCAGCAAGGCTGGAACGGCTGCGAGGGGCGAGTTGCCGCGTGATGCGTTTCACGTTTAGTTTCTTCGGAATGCCTGGAACCGTGATCTTGAACTTCGCCTTCGCCTTCTGAGGGGAGAAAATCGAGGCGGGACGCTTCTCCACGGGTTTTGGGATAGCTGGCGTTGCAGATCTACGCTTGTACTCTTGCTCGAGTTCTTGTCGGACGTCGTCAGGCAATGCGTCAAGAACCGAGGTGTCGACTTGAGAAAACGAAGGGAGGTCGAGCAGCGCAGGATCAGGCTCCCTGGTAGGCTCTTGAATAGATGCCGCTTGAGGAGGCTCTACTTCGACGTCAGCACTCGCCTTATTAAAAAGAGATGATAACATACGGCTGATAGCAGGCTTGGGTAGTATTGCTGGTGTGACAGATCGACGTTTGTACTCTTGCTCGAGCTCTTGACGAACATCGCCAGGTAATGCATCAAGAACTGAGATGTCAACCTGGGAAAACGAAGGGAGGTCGAGCAACGCAGGATCACGCAGCCTGGATGGCCCTGCTTGAGGAAGCTCTATTCTGACATCAGCGCGCGTCTCACGAGAAATAGGCGATAACGCACGATTGGGAGCGGACTTGGGTGGTATTGCTGGGGTCACGGACCGACGCTTGTACTCTTGCTCGAGCTCTCGACGAACGTCGTCAGGCAATGCATCGAAGACGGACATGTCAACTTGAGAGAAAGAGGGTAGATCGAACATTGTGGGGTCGGGTTGTTTGCGTGCTGGGGGTTGGCGGGCAGATGCCGCCTGTAAAGGCGGCTCAGCTACGATATCCTCGGAAATGCTTTTTGAAGCTTGGGGTTCGGGACCTTGGTCTTTCTTGGGTGTGTCTGCAGGTCTGAAAGGTAAGACAGCCTGACCGGGTTCCGCCTCAGCCCCGACCCCAGCTTTCTCTAGCTTCTGGATCTGAATAGCAATCCCACGGAGTTCCCTCGGGTCGATGTTCATTGACCTGAGAAGCCTCCATGCGTGCTCGCCGATGATTGTATGGTCACTCGTTGCACGCCCGCCAGGCGCCATCAGCTGGGCCTGCTTTGTGAATGACTCGCAGATTCCGTGCCCCATGAACTATCATTACCGCTTAGTGCGATAGAGTGCTGTGGAGGTAGTCACGTACCTTGGGAGCTTCTACCGGGGCATTTGGATCTCGTTTCATGACTTTCAAGGTCAGTGCGCGCCCACGCATATCCACGCTGTCCAGTCTCCGCGAGACCTCCTCCGCAAGCTGGTATATGAAGGCCTCTGCCTGCTCGTTATTCTCGAAGCGGATACCGTACTAGCAAGATGTATAGAATGAGTATAGAATACGTATACATGATCAATACTCACGTTGATATCGCATGACACGCTCTTCCGCGGCTTGTCCGACTCCAGCTTACGATGATCAATACCCCTGACCGCATTGTACAGAGTCTCGCCCGTCCCCTTGCCCAACGCCTCGCATAAGACGGCCTTGCTCATCTTCGCGAGCTCTCCCAACGACGTCGTGCCGAGCTTTTCCTGCGCTTTCTCATACGACGCCCGTCCGAAACCGTGCAAGTCGTCGATATGCAAAGGGGCGATGAACACGGGGACGTCCGAGGGTCGTAGGTGGTAGGACCCGGCGGGCTTGGCCTTTCGGGAGGCGAGACGCGCGAGCATGATGTTGTGGGCGATGCCGATGCTCACTGGAAAGTAGTCAATTAGCGAGGCATTAACATTAGGAGGGAAGCTGGAGACGAACCTTCGCAGCCTGTCGCCTTCCTCACCTGGGCACGGATGGCCTCTGCGAACTCCTTAGCTGCATCAACGAGATGACAGTCCTGGCTCAAGGACATCTCCGTCTCGATTCGCCGCACGCTGCTTGTCACATCGATCAGGGCTTCGTCAACTGAGACGGCTTGGAGGTCGTCAGCATGAGCCATGAGAATGGTGTAGAATTGCAAGGAAAACTGCTTGTACCTGTAAGTGACGCAAGGATGAGTAGCCAGCAACGGTGAATGAGATTGATACACGTACCGCTGAAATTCGTATGGGATGGTCATGATTGTCGGACACAGTTTACGAGCTTGCTGCAGACTAGAGACCAGCGATCAGCAAATCGGTTCATCTTGGAATCAAAATTTGAGCACTACCTCATGCCACCCTTGATGCCGTATTTCCTCGCTTCGTAGCTCGCACTGGCGATCTCGCTAGTACTAGACTTGCCTCCTTGTGCTCCCTGAGAATGGCACACGACGACCGGCTTACCCCGCAGATGAGGGCGATCAATGAGACCTGCTGATACGAAGAAACTGTCGAAGTCGCAATGCATGATGACCTGCTTTTCGTCGTTATTGGCCGCTTTGTCCTTGCCCTTCGCTCGGCGGACCAGATGAGCACCTCTCATAGTGACGTCGCCGTCGCCGTCGTCTTTGTTTGTCGATCCCTTGCCGCGCATATTTTCCCGCACGACCTTCCCTACAGTCCCATCATTCTCGTTGGCCACGAACGCGCCCTTGCCGGCGTCCTCCGAGCTCCCCGTCTCGGCGCGCTCTTGCGCTTCCGCAACGAGCACCTTCAACTCTGCCTTCCACGCCGACAGGTGATGCAGTCGCGAATTGCGGTAGTAGCCCTCAATGAAGTCGCTCGAGACCGACGTGTGCGCGGCGCGCCATGATGGATCTGCCATGGCACGCTCGGCGGCCTTGTTCGACCCGGCTTCTGCATAGCTCGGGACGCGCTTGGCCTGCTCTTCGGTGGAGGGATCGGTTATAATAAGCGGTCGTTTGGAGGATGAGCTGGGGGTCGCAGGTTTGGAAGAGGGCTTGAGCTTCGTGGGTGTCCGGGGAGGTGTAGGAGGGTCTACCGCCATACTAGTTTCCGAAATATCTGCATCGTGCGATCTGTTGGACTCTGGAAAAGATGAAGCCTGCGTTGGCACGTCCCGTCGTCTGGAAGGCTGCTTGGGAGTTTGTGTCGCGAACCCGTCCATGAGAGACTTTTGACCCGCTCGTTTACCTTGCGCATCCTCCAGCCTTTCGTCTTGTTTGAATATGTAGTCGTGCCAGGGAAGAAGCATGCCCGCTTGTGCACTCTCGACTAACCATTCAGGCCGAACAACTTTCATATATCTAAACTCGCGTATCTTCGCCGGCGTGAGGGAACATGTGAGTACGTGAGTACTGTCAATCGGTTAATACGGGGAAAACATATATAGAATTGCGGTACTGACACTAGAGATTTCTTGTCTAGGTATGCATGAAACACACCACCATGCTGTATGATGAGCTTGCGGAGGTCCTGTATAGAAGGCTCTGTATAGCCATTAATCTAAGATATTATCAGGTGAATAGGGGTCTTTCAGCGATCACAAGCTTTACAGCGTACATATATCTCCAATCCCTGGAAGATGCGGCTCTTCTGCACGATTTCTTCTCCGTCTTCATCCATCTCAGTATTTTGTATCTGAAGTTTGGCCCGTTTTCGTGACATATACTCTCCAAACTCGCCGAAACGAGAAGCACCATACGTGTGGGAGTCTAGGTACTGAGCCTTGCTCGAGTCTTGGTCGATAGAGGCCAATACGCGGTGGTTCGCCTCTCGATCGTCATCATCGTCATCGTCTTCCGAATCTCTTCGTCGCTTTCTATGCGACTGTTCAGCAGATGCCTGCGTGAGCGGTGCCTGCGTCTCGCTTGGTGTTCTGTGCGGCCTATCGGCACCTTGCATGGTCCTCGGCGCATCACCAGGTAGCTCAATTTCCTGAAGAGCGCGAATGAAGTCCGGGTCATTGTCAAAGTAGTCTGATGAGTTAGAAAGAGGCTGAGATAAGGGTGAGGCCATTGTGGAATATCGCGAACTGGGTCAGACTAGGTGTGACCTCTGTGAGTAAATAGTCACGTATTTTGCACGCGTTCGCTGAGCACCATAGACGCAAGCATGTATATCAATGTCATAAATCTGTCTTCATAGATAATCGGGCAGGTTAAACGAGTGAGAAGCAAGCGATGTGAAGATAGGATGATGGAGGATTGAGTGAAAGGTCGCGTAAAGCCGATGGGCGGCAGTGGCGATCTATGTTTGCGCGTATTTGCACGCTAGTCGCGAATATTGACGCCGGCTTAGGAGGCAGACCGCGACAGCGGCGGCGATGATGCCCACAACACACTCGACTTCCTGCAACCGCAGCAGGGCAGTCACATTCTATCTTGACTGGGGTACCGGAGGCTAGGACGCGCTCATATACCTTTGATTTTGTCTCTTGGATCTTCGGAGGGTTACATCGCGCCCAGCACAGGAAAGCGAGTCGACATCAACGCCCATCCGACACACGCTAGTGCAACGTTGTTATAATCCAACCTAAGCCCCGGACAAGCCTTGCGTACTCACCTTATACCACATCGTCACCATGCCCGACGGATACGACTACTTGTTCAAGCTTCTACTTATCGGTGATTCCGGCGTGGGCAAGGTGCGTATGGATGGGCGCAATGGAAGTCGCAATGTACTCATTCAGTGACACGTGTCCGTAGTCATGCTTGCTGCTTCGCTTTGCGGAAGACACTTTCACGGAAAGCTATCTGAGCACGATCGGAGTGGACTTCAAGATACGGACAATCGATTTCGAGGGAAAGACGGTCAAGCTTCAGATTGTGGGTGGTCGCATTTCACGAGGCGTACGCGTATACTGAGATTATTTTAGTGGGATACAGCAGGGCAGGAACGATTCCGTACCATCGCCGCAGCGTACTACAGAGGAGCTCAGGGTATCATCATAGTCTATGATGTCACGGACAATGGTATGATACAGTGCCTCCTTCGTCTTTCCTGATGAAGACCTTGCGTCGACTGTTAGATTCGTACATGAACATCAAGGGATGGCTGACCGAAATAGACCGCTATGGAACAGAAGGTGTCCACAAGCTTATTATTGGCAACAAGGCAGACCTTGTTGAGAGGAAAGTGGTTCAATTCGAAGCGGCAAAGGTATGTTGCGATAAAGGCTCCGTGACTGCTCTTGACACAAAATATATGTAAAGGAATTTGCGGACCAGTTGTCGATACCCATCCTTGAGACGTCCGCGAAGACGGCAGAGGGCGTCGAAGAGGCCTTTCTGGCAATGGCGAAACAGATAAAAGAGAAGTGCGTTCTTTCGTCATTGGGCACAGTTCGCATCTGATCGTCTGTTAAGCGTGGATTCTAATCCCGAGCCAACATCGAGCTCGAAGTCTGGTGTATCATTAGGAAGATCGCTTGATGGCGAGAACGGCTCCGGAGGCTGCTCTTGCTGAAATGGAAGGACCTCAACGTCGTGGAGGCCGTTTATATATATTTTCGGACAAGGCATCTAGTATGTATCGATACCCTGTATTGGACTATGCATTTACGTCAATGGATTTCTCTATGCTCCGTATGGTTCTTATTATTTCTGTGGCCGCCTCCATTCTCCGCCCCGACGCTTTGTTTTCATTGCCTTATATGGTTATTAGACGCCCGAGCGCCGGGGGACAATGGATTCGGGCGCGCATTGTTGAGGACAAAAAAGAAACCATGACGATCAGAACATATTATGGGAGGAGGGCTGCTTGCTGCGTTCGCTAGTTTTCCTCTACTTCCACCACCCTAGGTCGTTTGGGAGAGCTCGTCATGTTTTCGAGCCTCCTCGCTGTCATTCCGTTCATTTTCGGCGCGTCAGTCGGTGAGCATTGATTCCAGTGTAGACTTCCGGCGCCGCTGACTTTTTTTGGCAGTCGCACAATCTAATCCAACTGTTGTTTGCGTTGCGGGTCAATGTATCCAAGGATATTCAAACATCACTGGTACGTGCTCGCATTTCTGAAGAGGGGGGGAGGGCATAAGATGTACGAGCTGACATATTGCAACAGCCGGTGCAGTACTTTCAGCACCTAACGGTGAAACAAGTGTACGGCTACTCCCCGGTCAATATGCCTCATCAACTGGCCCGCAAGTGCTCAACTCCCTGCTCTCCTCCTCGTCCGCTTCGCTTTCGTTCTCGCCCGGCTTCGCCAACGCGAACTCGTCTTCGTTTTCGCTCCCCCTCAACCTCGCTCTGGAGCCCGGACTCGCGGTGTACCCCAGCGTGAACTACTCCGGCCCGTCGACGTTCACTGCGCTCCCGACGAACAACGCCTCGCGCGCCTCGACGTCGACCGCCGCAGGCTCTGTTGTCCTGTCTTCGAACGTCTGGGCGGCTGTGTCCGCGGGATCGTCGTCCTCGGACCGTCTGATCTTGTGGAATTCCATTCCGGATGTCGCGCAGCTGCCTTCGGGAGCGTCGCTCAGCAGCTTGTCGATCCTCGATATCCAGTCTGCGGCGTGCTCCCCTCCGTGCGCGGGCGCAGGCATATGCTCTGCGTCGGGCACATGTACGTGTCCGGCGGGCTTCACCGGCTCGTCGTGCGAGTCCTGTGCCTCTGGGTTCTTCGGACCGACGTGCCAGGCGTGCCCCGCAGGCTGCCAGACGTGCGATGACGGAATTTCAGGCAGTGGCCGCTGCTTGGTCCCGGTGTCCAGCAATTCGACTGCGTGCAACTGCTTGAACGGTGTCTGTGGCTCGAACGGCCAGTGCACGTGCAACTCGGGCTGGACAGCTGCGAGCAACGGCACGGCGTGCGCGCAGTGTGCGCCTGGGTTCTTCCTCACCTCCGACGGAAATTGCCAAAGTAAGGGACCATTATACATCATGCGTTTTCCTTCGTCTGACATTCTTGTAGTTTGCCAGCTTGGGTGCACGCAATGTGCGGACGGCACGGGCGACTGTGTTTCCTGCAAACAAGGCTTCACACAAAATGCCAACGACCGCACGAAGTGCATTGCCGTACAGCCCAACCTATCCACTGGGACCCCGTGTCCGGATGGTAGCTTCAACAACGGTACGGCCTGCGTGCAATGTTCTCCAGAATGCCAGACTTGCACTGGGCCGACCTCGGGCGACTGCGTCATCTGTGGTGCAGGTCAATTTTCACTCAACGGCAACTGCGTGAGCACAGACGGTAACGGCGTGTGCGAAGGCTCGAGTCTCATTGCGGACAACAACAAGCACGAGTGCGATAGCTGTCCTGCAAAGTGCACGAAGTGTGGGATACCCAACTTCAACGTCGCGTCTACGGTGAACCAGCTGCAGTGCACGGGCTGCCTGCCAGGCTTTGTGCTCTCTCAGGGCCAATGCGTGGAGAGCTGCCCCGTTGGCACGTTCTTAAACCCTCAAGATAATCTCACTTGCACCGGTAAGTTTATTTCGTCCTCGCATATCACATTATGCTAACGGCGTCATGTAGCCTGCGATTCCTCTTGCAGCAGCTGTGCGGGGTCATCAACCTTCTGCTTGACCTGCGCCAATAACCAGCTCGCCTCAGGCGGCAAGTGCGTCTCGTCCTGTCCCTCGGGCACCTTCACCTCGTCCAGCTCCTGCATCACCTGCCACCCCGACTGCGCCTCCTGCTCCGGCTCTGCCTTCAACCAGTGCTCAAGCTGTCCGCCAGAGCGCCCAGTACTCACCAACGGCCGGTGTCTCCCGACGTGCAGCCAGACTCAGTTCTTCGACAAGACGTCGTCCTCGTGCCAAGCCTGCGACTCGAGCTGCGCGAGCTGTTCGGGCGCGGGGCCGAGCAGCTGCCTCGCGTGCTCGAGCTCGAGTCAAGTCCTGCGCGGAGGGACATGTCGGGATGTCTCCTGCAGCAATTCGACTGGGGTTGTCTCAGGCCTTGGAGTATGTCTCTCGGACCTCGTAGAGGTTCCACAAGCATCTGGAACCAACTCGCTGCCCCCTCTACCCACCATCACAGGCCTCAACGCGCCCGTACCAACCACAACCTCCGCACCCAGTGCCAACGTCTCCTCCAGCAGCCGCCCCCTCGCATGGTGGGAGATCCTGCTCATGGCGCTCGGCTGCGCCTTCATCTTCCTTCTCATCCTTATGCTCTGGCGCCGCCACGCCCGCAAGAAACGCGCCAAGGCGACCGCCATGTTCGCGACCGCGAAGAACCTGGACCGCCAGGGCGGCTGGCGCGGGCGGCTCGTGCGCTTCGGCGAGAGGCTCTTTGGGCACAGGCGCAGGAACGTTGGCTACACGGCGTACCCGGCCCCTGGCGAGGAACAGATTGGGATGGAGAAGCTCCGTGCGGCGGAGGAGGCGCGGTACGATCATGATATGGACAAGATGCTCGAGGCGTACGAGCACTCGCGTGCAGGGTCGAGCCGTCGTTCGACGCCTCTACCCTCGTACTACGATCCCGATCGCAATCGTTTGACGCCACAGCCCACAGGCCATGCCACGCTCGAGGATCGCTCGATATACTCTCAGGTAACTGGCTTACCAAGAAGAGCACCCGAGCCGCGGCAGCCGGTGCGCAACCCGCGAGACCTCTTACCGTCACGATTTTCGGGCACGTCGTATTCGACATCGACGCCTGAGGGGCCTCAAGAGCTGCCGCCAGCACCACTCATTGAAGAGCTTGTTGACCCGGAACGTCCGCCGACGCCTGCCCAGGAGTACGCGCGGTTGGTGAGCCAGAACCAGACGGAGCCGAGGGGCGCATACTGGTTGCAGCCAACGAATACGGGCGGGTCGCGCAATCCGTTCCGCCAGTAGGATGCATGATGTGACGATCTTTCTAATGCCTGCTCTTCACGATTAGACAATCTCGGACATTTCATTTCAGACTCGTTGCACACTGCTAGGGACATTCACATCATACCGGAGCCACGATGATACCATACGAACCTGTTGTAGTTTATAGTACATAGTTCACCTGTATCTTACACTCATCGTTAGCGTTATACATGCTGCTGTTATTCAACGCACTCGATGTGAGCAAAAAATGACGAAAGCAGCAGGAGTGGTCCTTCATCGACATCTCAGGAAACATATGTTGATAAATACGTCGATCAATTTGTTCCAGAGATCCTAATCATACATGGAGAGAACAAGGTCCGAATGTGCCTAATATACAGTGCGACGGATCCGTGACAGGTATGCAGACATGGAAACCAATTACGCGTGCGATCTAGAGGATTACATGGTTAGTGATGTTCGAGAAAATCGAGAACAAGGATGCAAGATCAGAGAGAAAATTAGGCAATGTTGTATGTCTCCATGGTCATACAGAACAGGTCTGAAATGTTTCATCTCGAAGACGGGAAGGGATGAGGTACTCACAGATAAAGTCAGAGTATAGTATCAAGCCAGCGTTGATGCGTGCTAGAGAGAAAGCGTATCAGTGACGGATTCAGATCGAGGCTTAAACAGAGTCAGATAAAAAAGGCAATGTAAAGTATCCGCACATCCACTGGAAAGCGAATCGGTACAGGTCTGAGAAGTATATCATCACGAAAAAGGGAAACCGACAAGGCTGCAAACGCAAATAGAACCACCACTCACCAGACAAATAAAGCTAGACTACAGTCGGCATGGGAGGCAGTGCGGTAGGCATAGGTCTGGAAGTCATCCGGGATGGGAGAGGTTGACCGAAGGGCCATTCCTCTACCTCGTCAACGACCTTCCTATCCTCGTCCTCATCGCAGTCCTCGACATAGATGCCTATTCCCGATCCTTCACCAGGCTCGACCAACACCTCAGGGCCGCTCTTGCCTTCGCGCTCTAGCTGTAGCTTATGGAGCGCGGCCATAAGATCGTCGGCAAGAGGTGTGCTGTTAGGCGGGTCCTCATGTATAGGCTCCCAGCCGACTGGTGGAGAGCCTGGTGGAGAGATAAGGAAATTCTTCTCAAGCCGTGGAGGTCGTAAGAGGTCAGGGTTCGTCAACGAATCTAGAGGGGTGGGGTCTGCCCTAAAAACGCGTAGAAGAACAGCTGGACTGTGCTTTCGTCAGTTGGAGCACCCGGTGAACATGAGGCGACACGTACCTGAACTCTGTTTCGTCAATCTGGAGCGCATCACAGGTTATCTTCGCCTGCTCAGCGGCGTCCTCATCATAATAGACGACAATTACGCGCCCAAAAGCTTTAATCGGTGCCCATGTATGTATTTCGCCGAAGGAAGCGAAATGTGTTCGCAGAGTCTCAAGTATAAGATGCTGAAAGAAGTATGGTGGAAGTGAGGCTATTACCAACGTGTTCGTGCGCGTAACCGCTGTGCTAGTCGGACTAGGTGCTGCACTTGATGCTGCACTGGATCGGGCTGGAGAGGGAGGGATTGAAATACGGATGGGCATGGTGGTCAAAGGAGAAGAGGGAAGAGCTTGAAGCGGCTCCTGCCATGTCAGAGAATTTTATCGTATTTAGGGCGCTTACTAAGCCTCACCACGTGGCTGAGGCTGAGCGTTGTCGCCCTTCGGATGAGCATAGCATCGTAACCTTTCCTCGGGAACACATATGGAGGACGAGGGACAAGACGAAGGGTTATGATTGGTCTGAGTCACAAGGAGAGCCTACGGAAAGCATCGCTTCAACTGTGAGCATCGCCCTGGGATCTACCGTGGCTAAGGGGATCGGAGCTTACGATCTAAACTAAGATACATTTCGCATGTTACAATCTGTCAAATACAAAGACAAGACCTTTCGTGATGTGGTAGTCCCAGAGCATGAGCATCTGTACATAAGATACAATCGATGGACCGGGCCGCTACATACTCAACCTGGGGTGTTATATGTGGTAGTACGGGTAAGGGTAACCCGAAACAAGTACGGGGGGCGATACTATTACGAATGCTGGCGAAGGCGGTTCTCCACTGCGGAGTGTTGCTTCCTGAGGGCGTCAACCTTCTCATCCTTGGAAGCGTCGTAAGACACAGTGACTTGGTTGAACCTGACGAACGCCATGAGTATACCATTAGTACAGCGTTTGGAAAGATGGCTTACGGGTTCTCTGGTGACTTCTGGAACTGCTTGAAGAGCAATTCCTGGTAGACAAGATGTAAACAAAATTGAAGATCGAAGCATGGAACATATAGACGCACCTGATATTGTTGCAGACGTAGTCCGGGATGCTGGACAATCACGTAAAACGTTAGATGCTATGCTCGCGTTACGACTCGTGTATACTTACTTCAGCACGGATATTTGGCAGCTCGCGTTCTTTGTAAGCCTCAAACGCTGCCTTGAATCGCCTCTGATCAAATAGGTGAAGCTGTGAGACCGTCACCCGTAATGCGTGATAGGAATATCCCCACCTCCGGATGCTGCTCGATTCCTGCGGCACGCTGTCCAACGCTCGCCTTGTCCATCTTGGCGGTGACCACCTCGAGCAGATCAATGGCATTGTCGATGCCAGTGGCAGCGTATGCCTCGGGCTCTTCGTGGTGCTCGCTCTCGGACTTCTGGACCGGTGCCGCGCCCAGCCCACCTCCAGCTGCGATCGCCCCAGGACCAGCAGGCTTGGGAGCGGCAGCTTTCTTCTTTCCACCGGCCTTAGGTGCCGCCTTGGGCTTAGAGGGAGCGGCGGACTCCTCTTCTGCCAAAAGACGGGCATTTTCAGCCTTCCTAGCAAGCTCTGCTTTACGCTTTTCTTCCTTGTCCTCGTGCTTCTTGCCGCCCTTCGCCCCATCCTGCCATTTCTCCGCTTCCTTCCTCTCCTACAGGCGGGAGCAACGTGAGGACACAGAGGTTTGGAGACAATTGAGACGCACCTTGTCTGCCGCTGCAGCTTCCTGCTTTTTGGCCTCGTTCTCCGCTTTCTTTGCTCTACCCGATTCTTTCTTCGCGTTTCCACCCTTCGGAGGCATGGTGTCGCTTTATGACTGAGATCCCGATTGTCGAGATCAAAGAAATCGAGCATGAGTAGCAATTATCTTGCATTATTGATCAAGTTACTCACTAAGTGTGGTATTAGTGCTATACAAGATGGTGGTCGTGGTTGTGGCGAGAGTGCCTCATGAAATCATCGCGCTTGCATCAGCTACGCAGTTTTATCTTATCTGATAAACCTGACAGACGCCAGATCATGATCAGCACCGCAACTCTAATTCGCCAGGCTCGGAGTCCTCTCCTGTCCTGAACGTACGACTCATCAGTATCTACTACCACACCTCATTTGGAAAACATCTCCTTGTACATGTACATGATTGATCTGAACTTACACACGTATAAAAATATCTTTTCTCCACGGCAAAATCAAGGCTAACGATATTTGTTCGTCTTCGAAAAGGTCATCGCAGTCCCGTCCTTATCCAAGAGGGTACGAAGCGAGCGAATTTTTACTGCACAGTAACATGTAAACGTATTTTAAAGCGACATTCGCTATTGGAAGCTATAGACAAGTGCCCGGGATCCGATCCCATCATTTATTTGGACAATTTAAACACGATCGTCTTTCGTGTCCAACTCTTGGCCCATTACTTATGTCTTGTGCATTTCTCCTTCGCTTCTTGTTACGTGCCACTCCGTTCAGACTGAATACGTGCTGCTACGGGCAACCAAGGTAGATTGTGGCAATCGCGGTACGGGCTATTTCTACGCATTCCAGTCGGCGATTGTCTAACGCGCAATATACACAAAGGGTTGCAGCGTACTTCAACTCATGTTATCGTCGCCATCTGCCAGGTTATCGCAGTTTCTGACCCGATGACTGCTCGACGCCACACGCAATATACGCCACAACCAACGCCACAATGGGGCGCTATATCGCTAGTATGCATATTTGTTTGTGTAGTGCTGGATGGCTTATATATAGGTCCCCTCTCCTCTACCCAGCCCTCTCAACGACTCAGTGGTTAGTACCACTAGTTTGCTCTTCTGTCAGCACGGAATTCACCACGAGTGTTCCCCTGCCCGTTCAAAGGTGGGTTCTTAGTGCTCATACCCTCGACGATATAAACCAAGTCATTGTCAGCAAACACCTACTTGAATACCATCTCTTTCGTATCAATGAATTGGGAAAACGCAATTTGCTCCAAGGAAGCTACGGAGCTTACGTTGTGCTGCTTCGAAGACGCCGTAAGGCTGCGTGAGCACGCCGAGGACCCCAAGAGCCGTATCGCCACTCGCATTCAGCGGATTGTTTGTGAAGTCAATTCGTCTAACACCCAAATAGAGAATCCTCTCAATTCTGTGCGCAAGCTGTATCGTCCATGGGTCAATGAGGTGCTCGACATGAAGAAACAACGGAAACTCCCATCACTAAAGGACATCCACGTTGAGATTACTGGCCCGTTCCAAGATGACGACAGTCTTCCCTACTTGCTTTCCCCCGGGCCCCATAGCCCAAAGTTTCTTTACCAGAATATTACATCTCTCGCAATCGACAATATCAGCTATTCTTCCTTCAGGAGACTCCTTACACACCTCTCGCCGATTCCGTTTACTCGCCTAGAATGCAAATCCATCCGCTGGTTTACTGAAACTGACTGGGAGAAAAAACAGCTCACTCGACGGTCTAACAGGACTGGAAGCCAGGATGCCGTAAATGTCTATACGGCGAAGAAGTGCTCAAACAATGCCGCCGCCGCCCACATGGCCTGCATCATTTCACCCAATCCAAAACCCCGACTGGCTAACACGGACACGGTGGTTCTTATCAACATCTCTTCCGCATTGCTTCGGGTCAATGCGTCAGACCTTCAGGAACATATTGTTCATGCTGTCCGTGGCACGCATCTAGTCTGTGAGCATGTCATTCAATACCGTCCCTTATTTGTCGTGTTGATCATATCCCGGATAATACAGCGTTTTCTGCCTATATTAAAACAGAGAGCGGGATGCATTACTTGTCTCCGGTGGTCAAGATAAAGCTAAGGGAGATGACAGCACCGGAAATGGTAGCGCCGCTCGAAACATCCGATATGTGCGTACAGCCTGAGGAGATCACCATGTATTTTCACTCGGAGAACGCTGCCCTCGAGCCAAGTAAAGAAGACTGCGATTGGGCGAATTTCTGCATGTATGCGAAAGAGTTGGCGAATCTCACGGCAATCAGATTCGTGTTTGAGTCCCAGGACGGCTTGGATTTCTTTGTCGAGCAAACGGTGCCTGTACTGAAAGATCTACAGAAGATAATAACTGTAGACAAGGCACCCTACTCTACCTGGAAAGACGACATACCAGATACTATTGGTAGGATTTAAGGTACGGGGACGGCATGTGTAATTAAATATCCTTGATCTTAACCATCTATGTAGGGTGTTGGTTTTCTCTGGTTTTCATCGAAGTAGGGAAATGTAGACTGCTTGGACATGAACACTATCTATGTCATAGAAACCGAGCCGTTCATATGAGGACTTTTTGACGAGTCGGAAGTTGCTGCTTGAGAGATGATGCACTATTGCACAATATAGCGCTTGACTATGATCACGAATATAACTTAACTTTTCCATTTGGTAGTCGTAGTGATGGCACAAAATAGGTGCTAAGCGTAGAATACACGAATATATATGAAGTCATGAGCATACCGCAATCCATTAGAGATGTTGCCAGCAAGCCTTGCCGCTTCGTGAGTCAACCTATATATTTTTTCCTCCAGTTTGCCGTGTGGGACCTCTATGTAGGCTGTACTGTAGCTGGAGAGTCAGCGCATCGTTCAAAGACGTCCTTTCCCCGCTTTGCATCATCCAGAATTCCTCGTACAACGAGTGGATGGAGGCACAAATTCCCCATTCTATCACATTCTGGTCGGAAGTGTGGGTTCTTGTTCTTCACATCAGGCGTGGGTGGTGGAGGACAGTGTGGCACTAAGACAATATTGTGAGATAAGGGGAACGGTGGATCTAAAAACAAGACGTACGTCGCTTCTTAGCGTTCAGCTCCCCCCAATTGATGCCGTCGAAGTAAGGATGTTTCTTGAGTGCGTCGGCATACCAGCGTTTGAGCGGGTCATTCGCCATCATCTACGAATCAAGGTACGATTGGATCAGCTTCCTTGAAATGCAGCTACTTCAAAATACAGAGCTCACCTTGCGTACCAAATCCCACAACAACGGGTTGTGATTCTCCAGATAGCGCATGATGGACAGCTCCTCGCAGTTGAGCTGTGCTATGTGTTCCTGGAATTCGAGCATATTATTGTGCTCCACTTCCTCTGCAGCTGAAAGCTCTGTGCGCGCGTACATCTGAAGCAGACACAACGCCATGCTCCATACGTCATAAGTGTCGACGATGATTTTGGGTCCGTGCTGCTGTTCAGTATCTAGAGACGGTAATAAGCCTGGTAAGTGTTTCACGGCTTCAGGGGGAGAGTAGTCGGGAGTAGTGAGCGGGACACCATCGATGGGGTTCCTGATAAGATGTGCAGCCCCGAAATCGCTCAGAGCAAGATGTCCATCATTCCCGACGAGGATATTATCAGGCTTGATATCGCCGTGAACTATACCAGCGTCACGCAAGTCGCAGAGCATGAGGATCTGCAAGATATTGAGTAGTCAGTGACAGCAACGGAGGGGCCTGAAGACGGGTATTTACCATCTCGGCAGCGTAGATGCGGAAAGGAAACCAAGTAGGAGAACTCTGGGCAATCCAAGATTGAAGATGAGATGCATAAAGATCCTGTTCATGATACTCAGCGCCACTGTTGCACCGTAATGACAAAATCGCTTACCATGACTAGAAAAATATCATAGTCACTGGACCATGCACGGTCAAGGCCTACCAGCCACTTCCTTCCATCCTGTTTCACAAGATGCATGATATCGATTTCGTTGAGAGTCATAGAACGTCCATGATGCGCCTTGTACATTGTGTCTTTGTGCATGACTTTGATCGCCACAGGACGCTCTTTCGTTGTGTTCAGGCCGACTGCCGAGCTTCCTGTCTGGCCTTCAACCTTCTTTCGCGATTCTACGGCGCAATATACGTTACCGTACGTGCCGGCTCCGAGGGCGCCAAGGATTCTGTATGTCACATCTTTGTGCCTAAGCGTAGTGTCGACTATGCCTAGTATTTGAGGTGGAGCTTTGATAGGTACCTCAGCCTGAGGCTGGGCATGTGCCGCGGGTGCGTGCTGGTGCTCGTGATGTTCGTGATTGTGCTGGCAGTGTGCACCGTGCGTGGCATCGTGCTCGGCACCTTGATTTGGTGCTGGCCAGATACCATTCGCCTGTCCATCGCCAGGATGGTCTTGCCCGCCACCAGGCTTATTATTGGGTCCGAAGTCTAGTTGGAAGACGTCTGGTTCTATCCGCTGAGCTACCAGGTTATCCTGAATGAGTGCTAGCACAGGGACCTCATCTTTGGCAATCGCCTCTGGTGTTTGGGTTGGGTGCGTATGGGAGTGTGTCGGGTGAGTGGCGGTTTCCGGTACAGGCGTAGGGGACGAAGTCAGTACATTACGGGCCACAGCTGGACCAGCACCAAGCTGCACGAGTGATTGAGAGAACGAACGGTGCATCGAAGTGGTTCTCGAACGACGCACGGCGCTGTTGACTAGAGACCAATGAGTACCTTTAGGTCGAAACGTTACATGGAGACATACCGTTTGGTTTAGCATTCAGCTCCGGCCGTACATCCGTATTCGTTCTCGTGTTCGGGAGATTTGACGTATCATTCTTGGTGTTTTCAGCGGTGAATAGAGGCGGTATTTCGGGCGGCAAATCGACGTTCCCGAGGATGGGACTCTGGCTTGCCGTAACCGCAAGGCCTTTACCTTTCGCTGAGGTACTCGACGAGGGTCCAGCCTCGGGTTGCACAGACGGACCTGGAATGATGCTGGGATCAGAGCGGAAACCGACGTGCCTGTCCTCCGAACTTAAGTAGATACGAGGTTTCTTAGATCGGCGAGAGGTAGTCGGAGGAAGCGGACTTGAATCGTTGGCAGGAACAAGACGCTCCCGTCTAGGAGTGGCATCGTCGCGGAGAGTCTTTTCAGAGTCAGGGGTGTTGCTGGAGTCGAACTCGTGCGCCTTCTTCATCAGCTTCTGAAACCTTTCCCGGGGTATATCTGAATCCGAGCTAGAGCTACTTCCGCTGGAATCTGAACTTGTATCGGAGTGTGTGTGCCGGTGTCTATGACCTGTAGGGTGATCTGGGAGATGACGGTGACAATTGCAGTGTGCGCGAGCACCGTAGAGGTTCATCATGAGAGTAGTAAACAGATCCTTCTGCATTCTACACAGAGGATCATTGCAATGGCCATGATTCGGCGAGCTCTGGGGGCTAGCACCCGAATTTGTCTGCTGTTTACGACCCTGCATAGTGTCGTGCTCGGCATAGCTGGGCTTGTATATGGGTGTCTCGTAGATATAAGTTACATCGTCCTGCTACGCATTCGTCAGTATCAATAGTCCAATGTTGACAAAATGTCTTATATGACTTACACGAGAACCACGGGCGTGAGGTGACGCGTTCGAGCCCTTCGTGTTGCTCACCATAAAAAGGTCTGATGGATAGGTAAGGTCCTCGCTGTGCTTTCTCACAGAGGAGGGGGTTGAGTGTTGCTTGTCCTGGACATGAGAGTGCGCGGTCTTCCGAGGCTGGCTCGGAGCGTGCTCTTCTGAAACGTGTGCGGCATGGTCCATGATGCTCGACCTGCGAGTATTTGTATGAACGTTCAGTGTTGTGAAAAGAGGATGTTGAGCGGAGAGAGTATGGCTCACTGGTGTCGCAGGCATTGCGGTCTATGCAGAGCTTTTGTACGAGGCTCTATGTCAGAGCGCTCACTGTGGCGTATGGATACGCGAGACAACATAAAAGCGATAATTATCTGTAACATGTCGACCTCACAGATCTTCATCCAGGCGGGTTGAGGACGATGTATATTGTATACACACAAAGTAAAGGTGCGCCACAACTTGTGATCATCAGCCTGCGTTACTACGAAAATGCACAAAGGATTCTCATACCTCAATCTTTTGCAGCAGATATCAGGATGCGGAGCTGTCCTTGTTCGATATTCCCTAGAAATGTGCCGTCTCCACATTAGGCATCGCTGAGCTCGAAGTTTGGTCGTCTCGGACAATGAGCCCGAGAGCTAGTGCCATCGTCGCCGCCACAGGTTCAGACAAGGAGGCGGTGTTAATCGCATGAAAATGTCAAACAGTAGAGACGCGTAGCAGTAAAGCGCATAAGATGCTCTCTTTGCAGACAAGGACATGACCATCGCGGTAGGACGAAAGTACGCGTCGGCGTCGTCCGGGCGCCCCGCAAAGCAAGCCATTAGGGCAAATGCCGAGATTACGAGCATCAGCTTACTGACGCGTCGTCCTCTAAGATCTAAACTTTGACGACGATGGTTCGACTCTCCGACATTGGCCTCTTCAATGGAAGGTGGCTACGACCACACTTAGATCATAAGACTGAAGAAACGCACATCATGGCGTGCATAGTGTCTCAAACTTATCGTTTATAAATATTCAATTTGGTGGCAATTTACGTACGTGGTTTCACTACTGGGTTCACAGTATTATACTGAGTCTGTCCTGTAGACATATCCACTCTTCGGTACAAAGGTATTGCGTGTTTTCTTAAACTTTGAGCATCGAATGAGTGGACGGAATTTCTAACTACCAGGTTCAACGGAAAATCGCCTTTGCCCGACGGAGAAGGACGTGGGTCACTCCAACATGACAAAAAGCTACCCTACTATAATATAAAAGCCCACAACGCTGGAACAAGGTGAAAATCCCCCTGAAACACAACATCGAAGTACTCATTTATCACTTCCAGTATGAGCTCAAATCGTGTGTGGGTCATCACTGGTGTCAACTCGGGGCTTGGGTTCGCGCTTGCTACGCATGTCGCATCCCAAGGAGACAAGGTAGGTCCTCTCTGTCTCTCTGCAGACGGTCGACATACTGACTACTGTATATACAGGTTATAGGGTCCGTTCGATTGCTGTCGAAATTCCCGGAGGCGTTGCGAGAGATTGGTGTCACGCCTATCGTTGTTGACTTTTCAGCGGCAGACGAGGATATCAAGGAGGCCGCGCGATCTGCACTGAAGGTTCTCGGAAAGGTCGATGTGCTTGTGAACAACGCTGGCATCGGGATGTTTGGACCAGTTGAGGAGCTCCAGTGAGTATCATAGCAATTGCTGCTTGGGATCGAGTAGGAGGTTCACCGTCAATTGTATCAGACTCTCCGACATTCGCAAGTCTTTTCAGACCAATGTCTTTGGCATCATCGCGTTTACCCAGCCCTTCATTGAATACTTTCGTACAAGGCGCATAGGACACATACTCAGTCTCTCGTCGATCGTTGGCACGGATCCCGCTCCATCTTGGGCAGCTTATAACGCCTCCAAAGCAGCCCTTGAAGCCTTCATGGACTCATTGCACCACGAACTCAAGAACTTTGGTGTCCGTGTGCTCCTTCTTGTACCCGGATACTTCTCTTCGTCCTTTTTCCACAATCTTCCAAACGTCCCCCAGGCCTCATCGCCCGTTGCCGCTCCGTCGGATCAGCACGACCAAGGCTCGAAGATTTACACCGATCCCCTGACTCAAGGCTTTGGCAGCGACACTGCTATCACCAAGATGCACATCGAACAGGGCCAAATCGGCGATCCTGCCAAATATGCTGCGCGTGTATATGAGGTCGTCACTGGGACAGGACTCGTTCAGCAAGCAGGTGTCATCGCACGAACTGTCAACGGTTCGTGGGAGGGGCCCTGGGAGATGAACCGAGTTCCTCTTGGGAGAGATTGCGGAGAAAGACTAGCGGAGCGGCTGAGGCTACTTCAAGAGAATGTGGAACTATATAAGCCCATTACAGAGTCGACGGACGTGGAGAAGGAGAGGTTAAAGTATTTCCCTCGTGGCTAGTCACAGTAACGTTCACATCATGTCGCAAAGCCAATCGTTGATCATTTAGTCCATACGTCACAAAAAATACAGGGTATATATAAAGCGCCACAATACGCTACACGTGATGTCCGTTCATAAGTCATGTCCGTACACAGTCCAACGTGACACATAAAATCGAGATACCGTAAAGACAAACACCTAATCTTCAGGAACATATTGGACGGGCCCAAATATCTCCAGCTCTCTTTCGTTCTCCCTCTTCAAACAGAAGACACTTAGCAGCATCTTCGGAGATCGTGCGTGGGATGACCTCTGCCTCCTGCAACGAGTATGTCGGGGTAGTCTGAACTCGACCACCTAAAGCGGTGTCTTGTTAGAGAAGCGTCCGTGTTTAGAAATAATATGAGACATACTCTTGGGAAACGAGTTATCCAGGTTATTCAGATCCACTTGCATGTGCTCAATGTACGGATGTGCTAGGAGCTGTCGCGCCGTTGCGCGCTGAGCTGGATTACGGACAAGCATCTGTGAACAAATTGCGTATTGGAGCTGAGTAACAGCAGGAAGGTATGCGAGCAAGACGTACCTGACATAGTAGATCGTGCAAAAGCCTGTCGTGGTTGTAAATCTGCCGCATTATGGGCAATTGGCGAGCGTCGCGAGCGATGCTTGTGTACTCTATCTTGTCCACGGTGTCTCCAAAGGGCGAGCGCGGGGTCCTGGAATACATGTGCAGGAAGACGACACCAAGGCTCCAAACGTCTACGGGGTGGCTGTATCCTTGTTTCCCTGAACCGAAGATTCCGGGTGCGATCATTTCCGGTGCCATGAACCCTTCGAAACCGGCCCTTCCAGTGACGGAGTCCGGGACTACTTTATCATCTTGATGTATTTCAACGAAATGGCCGATAGCCAGACTGCCATCTGCTTGCATGTAGATGCTACCGGTGCCAATTGCGCGGTGAACGTAGTGCTCGTCGTGTAGGATGGTCAATGCGAGAAGCTGTGGGAGCGTTCAGTCAATAGTACACACTGAGAGACTAAGGTGTACACACCAATTCCGTGACGTAGCGGTTGAATACAAAGTCATGCAGAGGAAGAGTGAGGATGGCATCACCCAAGGTGCAAATAGGGTAGTCCTGCGGATAGGCGTCGTAGGCAAATGCAAGAAAGGACGTGAATACGTACCATCCAATGATATATGAAATGGTCGTCTGACCAAGAGGCGGGACTTCGCACTAGACCCGGCAGGTTCTTGTTGTAGGCCGTCCGCATGACCGTCCCCTCATTGTAAAGCTGGCCACGCTTATCCCGATACAGATCGTGATCCTGGTAGTACTCGTATTTGCAGATCACCTTAAGACACATCTTGTGCCCCGTGTGAAGGTCCCGGCCGACCAATATCGTATACTCCTTGCAGCGTTCAGTGAAACCTTCGAGCGTGTAGACGTTCTGGCCAAGTGGAAAACTAGTCCCAATCTTTGAAATCGGGTCGAGGATGCTGTGAGCGTGTGTGATATGCGAGTGCCGCACGGGTGTCCGAACACCATCTGCTTCTCTCGGTCCCGCAGAGAGCTCTCCACTAGCGTCCACGAAGGCTTGACTATCGTTGGAGATTGAAGAATCTCGATCGTTGCTGTCGATTTCAACTTGTGGAATGACGGGAAATTCGAGGATGTGACTATTGCGCGTCGATTCTGCGGGAGCACTGACTTCAGAGACGATAGCAGGTACAGTCGAGAGGACATCAGATAGTTGATTTGGGAGGTTCGATGGGACCGTGATCAACGCGGTGCCGCCCACTACTGGTGTTGGTCGCTTGAGCAAGGAGAAGGCGGAAGCTGACAGTCTATCAGTAGAGACAGAGCCGTTGTTGACTGCCGGACTGCCATCTCGTGCATCGAAGTGAGCGTCGGGCAAATCTAAGAGTATATGAGATCAGGGAAAACTGAAAGGGTCGTGCATAAGTACCTGTAGTGGCGGGTATCACTGGATACTCGCCGCCATCTGCAGAAGTTGGAATTTGTTGAGCTGGGCTATCTTGGGATATGTCCGTTGGGGCATGCTCGGGACTGTGAGGTTCTGAGTCAGTCTCGATATGAGTGACTGTTTCTCTTTCGACAGATATAGCGATATTGACGGAAAGTTGACTAGCCGCAGGAGTTTGGGCTGTAACGACCTCTTGACTCTCTACGCGCGAATGCAGAGATGCGCCATGCGTATACAATGCGTTAATACGATCACTGGAAGCAGTCGAGTTGTTCTTGACGCGCTTGATTCTACTTATGATGGCTTGCTTAACGCGTCGCAGGAGTCGCATCTTGAGGTATGGTAGGATGAGAACTGGACACACTGGCGCATCGCAGGGCCCAATTATAAGTCTTTGCGACGCAAGCGGTGTAAGTTACCGGGTCGACAAGCAGACCGCTATCCACAATCGCAATCCCCCTGACACGTTAGATACGGGTCCACTGAGCCAAATTCGGTGATCATTCGTAGAGTATTGTTGTTTGCGGTGGCTTGGAACAGACGCTTATCTTTGTGTGGTCGCTAGGGTTAGGTACGATGGTAACACTCATAAAAAACGGACTTGCCACTAGCGATGCTCATGTTGTACAAAGCGGACGCTTTAGAGCACATAGAAACCGTGCCTATCATTATTATTTCCGTCGATATTACTTACAACAACGTATCCGCTAGGGCGCGGCCACGATGCCAAGCGGAGAACAATAACGGAGGATCCTGTACTGCCTCAAGACGCTTGCTTTGATCCCAGTTTGTAGTAATTGTAACTCCCGATTCCAAAGCGGATATATCATCGTGGCGTTCAAAGCGAACACTTGAAAGAGTTATTAGCAGGACCCCATGTAAAGAGCGTTGACTCACGCTTTGTTCCTCAATCAAACATCCGCTTGAAGTGCGTGGGGTATATGACGAATAAGTCCAGGTAGTATTTATATGCAACATCATCAAGAAATTACCAGTCGTACCTCAAATCCTGAAATTCGCGGGGAAGCTACGAACAAGTTACGAGCAGAGTTCGATGTCAAGCAGCGGCGCCTAGTAAGAAGGTCAGGCTCGCGCCACGTGAGTCGGCCCGAAGAGAAAGCGCCGGCGACGACGCTTTTACCGAGCTTGTCCCAATCTCGTCCTGATCATCCCAGGATTATCGTCTCAATAATCCAACGGCCATGGCGATCCACTATCAAGCTTTCTCTCACATTCTGAAGAGAGCTCACACGTACGATTATCGGCTCTCTCTCTTGTACTCTATCTCCACGACAGGCCACAGCCGACATGGCAGCTCGATTCAGGACAACTCGACCGGACATGCACACATCGCGTCTTGCTTGGGAACAGTCCTGGGAGGAAGATCTCAACTTTTCATATCATCCAAGTGTACTCGAGCACCGCTCACTCATTGACATGGACTTGTACAAGGGTCTTGAGGACATAATAGCTTCTGATGCTACAGCACATGTTTTGCACGAATACGTACGCCACATATGCAATCGTCAATGGGAGTTAGCTAAAGAGACCGCTCAACGATTTGCCGAGGACGACTTTGAGCGCGTCTGGCTGTCTCAGTCTCATGAGGAGAGATGCGAGGTGGTTATGGAGGGAATTTATAGGACTATGTGCCTCCCCACAATGGAGAGAGGCCGAAGATTCTGCCCCGACTCAACCCTCAGCTGCCTAGCATCCAACCAGGGCCGGACATATATCGATATGCTCAAAGCTGCGCTCCCCCGCAATATCGACGCAGCTTCCTGCGAACCACTTTACTTCCCCCATCCGATTGTGGACCATGTCTTGTCTCTGACCGCAGAAGACGAGAAGAAACCTGAGGCGGTTGCTTTGCGTCGCTTGCTTCGTTTCTGCCGCACTTACTGCTTGACTAACCTCCTTTTGATTATCCTGCGCACATTTGTAAGTTTACTGTCAGGTATAACTGTTGGTGTACTCAATGCCGTGATCCGACAGTATGGCGCTCAGGCGGCCGTAACGTACCGTGTCACGAAAAGCCCTCGCATGAAGGCTGATGATGTGCAAAAATTTCCGTTGGCAGTTCAACACACGCTAAAGCAGGAGGAATTGGTTCGTAAGAAATATGGTGTTTATTCATGTCAATCCTGCGGCAAGGACGAGACAGCTCTCGAAGGGAAAAAACTCTTGGCCTGTGGGAGATGTCGTAACCTCGAGAGGAAGGTCTGGTATTGCTCCCGGTAAGCCACATCGTCGATTCGTATCACGAAACGCCCTAACTTGGTCAGTGAGTGCTAAATGCAGGACTGGCGTTACGGTAAACCTCGTCCGCACAAGGAGATCTGCGGGAGACCGCTTAATGCAATGGACATCACCCCCGATGTTCCAGTTGGGGGACCTACGTCTGGATACAAGCCATCTCCGGCTCTCTTACACCAAATGACATTGCTATCCAATGGGCCCGATTGTGATTATGTGGTATGTAATAAGAGCATTATCGCGAGTTTTGGAACTTACTTCGTAGTCTTAGTTAATGGCATCCCCCCCTAAGGATAAAACTGGCATGATTTTTTTAACCCAGATTGGTGCGTCATCCATATGACAACGATCTCTGGATCCTGACAACCATGAAGAAAGGTCACAGTTTCAGTCTCTCAGATATAAAGGCAAGTTTTTAGTACAGGCTTACTAGTGATAGCTCACGTTTTTGTGCTAGCCTTCAACAGTGGCGACCCTGAGTCTGTCGAGAAGATGCTTATCATGATCATCATGAATCTTAATATCTACCCTGAAGATCACGACCCGACCCCGGTTGATGCACAGAAGCAGTTGGAAAGGGAGTTCGGACACTCGCTAGATCACGTCATTAACATGATGACTATACTCAAATTCGTGAAGGCGTGAATGTGACACACGTCTCTCCTCTCGATATACTGGTGTATTAGTTTCTCTAGTTTCTATTAACAGCCTGAGATTCAGCGTGAGTTGTCAAGATCGGTCAGATCGTGGCACTCGTCCTCTCACTCGTCCCAGTAACTCTCGTTCTACGGCTGCCCATGCGAATCGTCAGCGTCTTCAATATGCTGGGCATTCTGAGTTTTTCTTCTATAGTTCGATGTCGGCACTTGTCTCCTATCCTGCCCATGACTGCCCTGATATGCCATCTTTGAAGAGAGCACGTTTTTGCAAGCGCCCATATCGCTCAAGCACGATCTTGCCTTTTTGGGTTCTGAACGAGGAAGAAGCTTCGCCATTTTTGGCCCTTACCCGCGACTCGCGAGAGTGGTCGACTATCGTCAACGCGAGTGGTGTTGACACACGAGGCGCCACGGCATATGCCAAGCTAAAACACAGAGAATGTGTATTGATTCGACTTCTGAAGTAGGTCATACATACGAACGTCGAGATATGACGACAGAACAGATGTGCGGGTCACGTATTATACACTGCTTGGATCATGCGGTCTCTTCGTCTTACAACTCACTGCGATGATAGCCTCTCTGCAAAGTAAGGCTTGACCTCTCCATCGATACGTCCGTGATCGCGACGATCCTACGAGGGTCCCAATCGATGTTACGAGAGCGACCCTCGGGCTGTGGTAAGGTGGGGTCCTCGACGATTCTGTTGACGATTGATTGGTAACTCGAGTCATGCCGGATGGTGCGATAGACACAAACCTCATATTGTAGGAAGCCCTAATGGTATTGAAATCCGGCTCTCCGAGTGTCATAAACGGCTGGTCGATCGTGGCGTGCATGAAGAGGCCCACGTTTCCGGCCTGTAACCTGTTAGCACAGCTGACACAACATGTAAGAGAGTAGTTACGCACTCCATAGGGATCGTTGCGACCGTCGGGAACCTCCACGGCACCCATGAAAGCGACCTGGGCACCGGTCTCGGCCCCCTTCTCGCGCCTGATCCTGTCCTTGAACTGCGCGCCCGTCATGGCCTGGCCGTTGACGGTGATCTTGCAGTCCCTGGCAAAGGTCATGTCATAGACGGAGTCGACGTTCTTATCGGAGGCTTTCAGCAGCGCGGTGATGTGCTGCTCTGCCCATTGGGTGAGAGTTGGGAGTGTAATGTCGGTCATTGTGTGTGGTGTGTAGTGCGTCGTATGTGTTGGTTAATTATCGAGCTTGATGGATGTGCGGTTCCTCTAAAGCCTTTATATGCCGTAGAAGAGGCGGCGGTACGCTCGTTTCATTTGCTAAGCGATATCGGAATAGCATCAGTGGGGCGCGGTGGACAATGAGCAAGCATTTGGAATAGCGATACGATGCAGCACGTACCGTTGTGAAGAACGGCGTCGCAGATGCTGTATCCTGTTGACGTCAGGGTCACTAAGAGACTCCATTGCTTACCAGCGCGAGCGCGAGCTCGGATGCGCTTTCTTCAAAAGTCTTCTCAAAGCCATACACGGAATCGAACCATCTAGTGATTTGTCCCGAGCTTATCGGAGCCAAACTCGGTTGTCCGAATAGCTGCTGAGCCTCGATATGGTCGTGCTGGCAATACTGTGTTGCAGTCGTACTGGGTAAAATCAATGGATATTGTACAAGAGCAGGGAACAAAAAGTTCCAATGATTAGCAAATATTGTAGATGATTTTCGAAAGGAGATACTGTACCTGTAAGTTTCCTCTCAACGTGTTGTAGAAACCGAGAGCTGCAACGAGGAATCTTCTCTGTGGCTTGGTAAGACTCTTCATGTTGATTACTTCAGGAGACCAGTCGTGAATGTGATCCCCACCGATCAGCCCGTGGTATTGTGGACTTGTGCCAAATGCAGACTGGTGCGCACTCTACTGCCAAGACATGTCAGTGATGTCTGCAAGGAAGGATGAGCCTAAGTAATTGGCGTATGGGCGGTGGCTGACCTGATGATGTTGCAAATCGCGAGGATACAGTGCAAGCTAGTAGCATTCTCAACTCCCACCTGACGTAGAGATGACATCCTAATACGAACACGAAGCTTGTTAGACAGCTCGGAGTGTATTGAGGGGGGCGTGCCGCTTTAATGCTAGGCGGATTAAGTTGCACATACTAATCATAAATGCGCGTGACGTTAGACCTACGCTCACGGCGAAAGTGGTTCTGATGGCACTTACGGGGAGTGTCATTTCCAAAGACGCGGATGCTCAATCGCCAGTACACCAATATCAGAAACAGAGTCTGATGTATCAAGCAGATTGGAGTTCGGGGTGTGACCGGAGGAAGAACCTGAGATGCGCTCCGACGAAAACGCCAGGTCAGTGTAACGGCGGCGTGACCATGGGCTCAACGATTTGAGCTCCGCGTCGTTCGCAGTCATCGCACTATGGGTACACAAAATTGGAAAAATGTCATGGTTATGTTGAGCAGTGGTCGAGTGCTTACATACTGGTGGGGATTTCGCTGCCGCAAGCTTTGGAGAGAGTTTTGAAAAACGGGTTGTTTTCTTCCGACGTCCCCGTAAAGTTATGAATCGAACCCAAGCGCAGAACTGGATATATTGCACCTATGAACGATTACTTTGGTGAGAGATACTACACGATGACATCTGTGGGAAATCGTGCCCTCCACTAAAGCTGGAGAGCACGAAGAATGGTTGCACCTCTGATATATAAGGCTCAGAGGTACTGCAGTCTAGAGTGCATTCAGTGCATCATGCAGTGCTAATACATGATGCTGTCTTGATACGCTGATACGAACTCGAAAGCTATAAGCAATCGCCAGCGATAATGTTGGAGGTTCGCTCACCTCATCACGAGAATATTGCTGAACAGAGATGAGACACGGAAGCACAACGTCCCATATCATGATGTAAGTGGTACTTTTTGCACACTTTCATACTGACCTGAAGAGAATGTGCTAGCCCGATAACAAGATGCTCGACAGGTCAGAGTTGTGGACAAGTTGTATTTTGGTTTGTGGATCCGGCGGACTAGCTCGCGGCGCTTGAAAAGGCCTAGACCTGTACCACGTGGATCGGCCCGTATCCGGATAGCAGAAGCGCTGGGAGCAACGCTTCGACAATAGTAGCCTCCATGTCCTTGTGCTCATCTCAGTAATCCAGCAGCGATGGAAATCCACTATCAAACTCTCTCTGGGACTCTAAGGAAAGCTCACACTCTCAACTATCAGTTTTATTCTATTTAACACCTCAGTCCCAACAAGCGGCGCGCGACATGATCTTCAAGTTCAAGAGGACACGCCCCGACATGCACGTATCGCGTATGGCTTGGGAGCAATCATGGGAAGAAGATCTAAATTTTTCATACCATCCAAGTGTTCTTGAACGCGCTTCTCAGTTTGACGTCTACTCGCTAGTTGGCCTCGGACACCTACCTGTCTCTGACGCCACAGCCCTCTCCTTGCACGAGTATCCACGCCACATATGTGATCTCCAACAAGATTTAGCCAAGGAAGCCGCTAGACGATTTGCAGAGAATGATTTTGAGAATGCATGGCTGTCGCAATCTCAGGATAAGAGACGCGAGGTGGTTATGGAGGGGATCTATAGGACGATGTGTATCCCCGCCATGGAGACCCGACGAAAGTTCTGCCCGGACTCGACCCTCAGTCACCTAACGTCCAAGCAGGGCCGCACATATATCGATATGCTCAGAACGGTACTTCCCTCTAACATCGGCGCAAATTCAACAGAACCGCTTCACTTCCCACATCCGATCGTGGACCGTGTTCTATCTCTAACTGCAGAGAACGAGCGAAAACCTGGGGCGATCGCTATGTATCGCATGAGTTGCCTCTTCCGCACATACTGCTTAACCGCTATCATTTGGAACATACTACTCGCATTTGTGAGTTCACTGCCATCTGGGAATATGGACACGCTCACTGTCGATATCGCCAGTATGGCATACGTGAAGCGTATGAGGTCATGAAAGCTCCTCGTACTAAGCCTGATGAGCTGGGGCATGGTTCGTCGACGGTTATACCTATTCCTTCTTGGGTGGTCAAGGAAGACAACGCGATCCGCAAACGAGCGACTCGTGCGTGTTGGTCCTGCGGGAAGAACGAGAAAACCCTGGAAGCAGGAAAAAAGCTTATGACTTGTAGCAGATGCCGGGACATAGAAAGGAAGGTCTGGTACTGCTCTCGGTAAGTTGTTTTATGGATCGATTGGCATCGCAAAAAGCTCTAACGAACGTAGTGAGTGCCAGGTACAAGACTGGAAGAATGGCAGACCTCGTCCGCACAAGGATATCTGTGGCAGGCTGTTGGATGAAGAGGACATCATTTCCACCGGCATGGCTGCGGTCCCTGCGTCCGGCTACAAACCGTCTCCGGCGCTCTTACACCAAATGTCGCTGTTATCCGAGCGACCAGAAAGCGACTATATAGTACGGATGAGCTATACTGACATGTTGCGAGACTCACTCGACTGTTCTTAGATATTCATCTCTCCTCCCAAACCAGACATCGGCATCATATTCTATCCCTCGTCAGGTGCGTCGCCCATCACATAGCGAGCTCCAGACATTGATGCCCGCGCAGCTAGGACACAGTTTCAGTCTCTCAGATCTAAAGGCGAGTTTTCTCTACGATCTTACCGACGATGGCTCTTATATTTCCGTTAGCCTTCAAAAGTGGCGACCTTGAAACTGTCGAGAAGCTGTTCGTCATGATTGCTGAACACCCTGGATTACCTCATTACGATCTTGGCCCTGCAGATATTCAGAGGCAGCTAGAAAGAGAGTTCGGGTTGTCGCTGGGTCACGTCGAACTTGATGATCAAACCTGATCTCCGTCGCATCTTCCTAAAGTCCAAATGTAATAACACTGTTTTCTTTCAATCCTCGGTCGTCGAAATGTAGTATTAATGTCGTTCTGGACTTCTGGAATGTAGGGCTATCATCTTCAAGATCGCAGTACTCTGTTCGAGCTCGTTGCACATCGGCGTCAAGATGCGATGTGCTGAACTACTAAAAGGCTTCTGCACTCAATCAAGCAATCGTCGTTCCATGACCGTACCATGGTGAGCCCACGCCATCAACATCATTTGGAGGCTGCGTAAGCTTCTGGCCAAAGACGGCGTCCAGTTTTATCTCCCACTTCCACTACGGCTGCGTTCAACATGTTCTCCAAGTTCAGAAAATCTCGTCCAGACATGCACACTTCTCGTGCTGCTTGGGAGCAGTCCTGGGAAGAGGATTTCAACTCTACGTACAACTCACGCGTTTTGCCGCAGCTACCATACAGATCTCTCGGTGTCCGACAGATGTCGGTTCCTGACGAAGTCGCGCTTTCCCTGTACGAGCACGTACGCTCGATCTGCGAGCTCCAGAGAGACTTGGGGAAGGAAGCCGCCCTACGATTTGCCGAAGACGATTTCGAGAACGAATGGTTGTCCGTGTCTCAGGAAAAGAGGCGCGAGGTCATCCTTGAAGGAATCGTCCGGACGATGTGTATTCCGGACATGGAGGAGCGGAGGAGGCTTTGTCCTGATTCGACGCTCACGTATCTGGCCTCCCGGGAGGGTATGGCATACCTGGACATGCTGAAAACAGCATTACCAATCGATCTCGATACACCCATCACCGAACCCGTCCAGTTTCCTCACCCGATTGTGGATAGGGCACTGTCCTTGAGCCCCGACGATGAGCGAAAGCCTGGAGTGGCCGCTATGAACCGTATGATGCGCCTCTTTCGTACATTTTGTCTTACAACGATCATTTGGCACACGTTGCTTGCATTCGTAAGTCTAGTATCATCAAAGCCGGGCAGAAAACAACTGACCAAGTCCACTTTTAGTATGGCAAACGAGAAGATCAGGTCACCATTAAGCCACCTCGCGCAGACCCTGCGGCGCTGAAGGGAACAGATATACATGCGCCTCGTGCTGTGATGAAACGTCACAATGAGCTCCGGGCACAAGGATTTCATGCATGCTGGGCCTGTGGAAAACACGAAGGGGCTTTAGCAGAGGGGCAGAAGCTGATGGCTTGCAGCGCATGCCGCAAGATTAACAGGAAGATCTTATACTGCTCCTCGTGCGTCATGTTCTCGCCGACAGGTTTTATTCATGTCTGACAAACTGTGATAGCGAATGTCAGAAACAAGACTGGAAGACCGGCAAACCCCGCCCTCACAAGGTGATTTGCGGCAAACCACTGGACGCAGAGAGCGTGAACCTCATGTCTGCGGCCGCGGAACCCGTTCCGAGATAATAACCATCCCCCGCTCTCTTGCGCCAGATGTCACTCTGCGCCAAGCGACCCCAGTCTGACTATCAGGTATGACCTAAGTTCCTGGAGTGCTTCAGAGCTGACGCGTTTGCGTCGATAATCCCTCCCTACCCCAAGCCAGATATCGGGATCGCACTTCCTGATCCAATCGGTGTGTTGCTCGTCGCAATCTATCATTGTCGACCTCTGACAGATGCGTAAAGCGAAGCTGCTCTTCCGGAATCTCAGAGACAGAGGAATATTGCGCTCTTGTGTATGTTGAGCGCACGACTGATCTTATTTTCGATCAGCTTTTAGCAACGGCGATCCTGAAGCTGTCAAGCAAATGTTCCGGATGATCGCTCAGTACCGCGGGCTGCAGAGCTACGGTGTCAGCCGTGCCGATGTCCAAAAACAGTTGGAGAGGGAGTTTGGACTGTCTCTTGACCATCCCGAACTCGACGATCACAAGTAAACGCTTCGTACAGGGGAACATGATGAACGCCAAGGTTGCAGTGTATTTTCTTGTTATTCAGAAACGCCGCTTGTATGATCATGACATCTTGCTATTGGCAGAGCAACGCGATGGATATTCGATCAGAATGTGGTATCGATAAGATATTGACAGCTTTAATACGCATCGCTAAGTGACGTCTTGCCACAGATTTCCTTGTGCGGTCTTGGAATGCCCTCTTTCCAGTCCTTGACCTGACATTCCCTACAAGATGGAAATTGACGTGACTCAATGAACACATGCGAATATGTATGGAACATGGACTTACTTCGAGCAATAATAGATATCGCGACCAATGGTGCGACAGCGACTACAAGCTTGAAGGGATTTGTCCGCGGACGGCGTAGCTCCGCATAACCAGCAAGCACGCGGACTTTCCTTTCGTGCGCCTTTGCTCATCTTCATGATTTCCTTGTACGCGTCTTTCCCAATAGCGTCCTTTATCATAGGCTTGAGCTCCTCTTCGAAATGGATGTTCTTAGCGACATCGTATCGTTCCCGTCGCCCGTACTGACATTTCTAGGTGAGATAGCCCCGCGACTGCACGATAATTTGATCACTTACGTATAGCTGGAATATACTCCACAACGCCAGGGTCATGAAGTAAGCACGGCTTAGCTCACGATAGCGGACGAACATCCTGCAGCCAAGACGCTCTTTCTCCTTCTCAGTGAGGGCCAAATAGCGACTGAGGACCGAGTGAGGAAGACAAGTTGGTTCCGTGGGCTTGATGGCTGCGCTAGCGTCGTCAGGGACGAATCGGCGTAGAAGATCTAGGAACGCTTCGCCGTTTCTTGCGGACAGCTCGGGAAGAGAAATCTCGGGGCAGAGGCCCCGTTCGTCTTCGATGTACGGTGCAGTACATGCGTGCGAGATACCACCAAGTATCAATGCATCACGCCGAGTTTTAGGCAGAGCTCGCCAGCCCTGCTCGAATTCAGACCGGACTTTGAGGACTTCCCGAATGAGTTCGGCCTGGAGGTCGCATGTCTCACGGACTTGTTTGTCAATGGACAAGAGGTAGGAATCAGATTCATGGCCTTTAATAAGTTCCGAAGACATGACTGAGATAAGACGCATGATTTTCTTTTGGTTAGGGGAGTAGCTGCGGGCAAGGTCCTTCGCCCAGGAATTCTCCCAAGCGACAACGTCAGTGGTCCTACTCGGCCGGTTGCCTTGCATGGGAATCATGACGAGTAGACTAGAAATAATAAGCGATATCCACCATAAAAAACACAATGCTCTTACCTTTATAACCTTTCGAGTCTAGGGGTGCAACAACAGTAGAGTCAAGTAGAAGTCGAACCCCTGCGCGTGCGGAGACGCCCATTAAAGGCCGCGCGACCGCGTGTCGTCACGTGTGACAGCGTTACAGCCACGATACGCGCGTCTAGTAAATTACTCGTCCTCTTTGACCTCGATCACTTTTTTCGCTAGCCTTTCTATCTCCTGGAGTAACAATGTCCTTCAGAGAAAGACGACCTGACATACATACCTCGCGCGCCGCATGGGAAAAGTCCTGGGAGGACGATATGGACAAGAACTTCCGCAAAGGAGGCTTCGCTCGGATCCGCCACTTGTCGGAGATCATGCCTACAGAAGTAATCGCGCACATGGGGGACTCTAGCGTCATATACACTATGCAACAAGAGGTTGACGTTATCTGCAGAATGCAGCAAGACCTTGCCAAGGAGGCCGCCATGCGTTTTGCTGAGCAGAATTTCGAGCAAAAGTGGCGGGCTCTGTCGAACGAAGAACGGCGCAAGTTCATCATGGAGGGTATATACAGGACGATGTGCATTCCGGACATGGAGGAAAGACGCAAGTGGTGCCCGGACTCGACGCTCACCCATCTGGCTTCGGAGAATGGCGAGACGTATCTTCGCACGTTGAAGGCACTTCTGCCCGCGGACATCAGCGCCCCTATCACCGAGCCGAAGCAGATCCCACATCCTGTCGTGGACCGCGTTCTCTCTCTCGGACCAGGCGACGACAAGAAACCGGGAATAAAAGTAGTGGTTCGTATGTACCGACTGAGCAGAACTTATTGTCTTACGACGATCATTTGGAACACTTTCCTGGCATTCGTAAGTTGCGAGATGAGTCGCTTTCGCGATTTCGAGACTAATCAGCCTTTTTATGGTAGCATGGTAAGATAGAGAGACATATTCCGATGAAACCACCACGTGCAGACCTGGCCGAGTACGATAACCTCCAAGACAAAGCGTATAAACGGCAAGTGTCCGATGTATCAAGGCAGCACAACAAGGACAGGAAGGGATTCGCATATGCTTGCCGTGCATGCGGTAAAACCGAGGCTATGCTTGAAAATGGCGCAAAATTGCTTGCCTGTGCTAAGTGCCGCAAGATAGATCGCAAAGTGTGGTACTGTTCTCGGTACGTAGTGCTGTTACGTTCGGTTTGCGACGATACTGATTGTCGTAGGGAGTGCCAACTTGAGGACTGGAAAAATGGGAAACCACGTCCCCACAAGGTGTATTGTGGCAAGCCCATGGACGAGCAAGCTGCCGAGCCCGTAGAAGCCGTGAAAGAAGACGGGCTGGATGAGAATGGTATCCCGCCACCTGACGCAGGGTATCAGCGATCACCGGCTCTTCTGCACCAAATCGCACTACTATCAGACAATCCTGAGTATGACTATATCGTGAGTACTTCTATCCATATTCCGTCTGCTCTCTCAATGCGATCATCATCCAGCTCGTGCAACCCTCCCCAAAGCCGGATCACGCTGCTATCTTCTCCAATGCCCTCGGTAAGCTGTCTTGCCTTTTATATGTAAAAATATCTAGTATCCTGACGGTGCTTCGTAGGGCGGATGTACTTCTTGATTCATCGCACTAGAGGTACGGATATCTTCCCATATTCGCTGACGTTACTTACCGTTATCTCAAAGCTTTCCGGAACGGCGAGCCCTCATCTGTCCGCCAAATGTTCTCTATGTTGAGTAGCTTTGCTCAAGACAACGGTATCCCCCGTTCTGCTCTGCAGCAGCAGATGGAAAACGAATTTGGAGTTTCTTTACACGACGTACCGTGGAACGCTGGTCCGTCGGATGGTGCTAAACGATGATAGAAGGGCTCATTTGCTATGGTCGCCGTGACTATTTCCGTGCCTTCCTCTATATATGTCTAATTTATATTGCCCACCTTAACGTTTGTATTCTACAGTCCTCGTCCTATTCTAGGCATGAGCGAAGTCAAGTTCTCAGGTCTCGAAATACTACACAATCTCCCAACTGAGTCGGTATTGGATCCGGTGTGTGATCCTGATCCTGATCGCAGTACATCTACGACTGGCTATGTGCTTACCGTCTTCGTATTGTTCTTCTCTGTTCGATTTCTGACACGCGTAGTTTTGTTACTTTTTTAGGACTACCGCACGAACGAACCATGTGGGTCGTGGTATATTAACCCACGTTACCCTTTCTCTCCCACCCACGAGCTTGTCCTCGAACCGCCACTCTCGCCACTCCGCACTCAACTTCTCCCCGCTCTCTGACAAGGCAGTATGTATTTCAGGTCTAAACGCCCCGATATGCATGCTTCTCGCCTTGCTTGGGAAGCTTCGTGGAAGGAGGACTTCGACCGAAGCTATGTCACAGGCGGGCTCGCGCATTCGTTTGCCCCGTCCATTGCGGCCATAACTCCAGCGGCCCTCGTTGCCCATATGGACAACGATGGGAGTATAATCCAGATGCAGCGCGAACAGCGTTCTATATGTAGGCTGCAGGAAGATCTGGTCAGGGAGGCTGCGGCACGCTTCGCCGGAGACGATCTAGAGAACAAGTGGCTTTCTACGCCGGACGCTAGACGGCGAGAGATCATCCTGGAAGGTATTTACAAGACGATGTGTCTTCCGGACATGGAAAATCGGCGCAAATGGTGCCCGGAGTCCACCCTGCACCATCTCGCATCCAACAACGGCAAGACGTACATCGATCTCTTGAAGGCCTATCTGCCTGCAGACCTTAGTGTATCGATCAACGACCCCATCCAAATCCCCCATTCCGTCATGGACCGCTTGCTCTCACTGAAGCCCAGCGAAATGAACCAGCCAGGGATGAAGACCATAATCCAGCTCTACAAGCTCAGTCGAGCATACTGCCTTTCGCTCGTGGTGTGGAATATTCTTTTGGCTTTCGTAAGTTCATGCGCTACTCGAGTCTTCTTCGCTCACTATCAGGCCCTTTCTTGCAGTGCGGGATCAACGAAAATCAGAACCCTGTAAGAGCACCTCGCGCCAAGGGCGCTGGTGAAATTCTGAAGGGTCTGGGAAAATCGGCTTCTAAGGAGGCTAAAGAGATTGCTAAGCAGCACATAAAACTCACCAAAGAGTTACATGATTGCTGTTCCGCATGTGGAAAGCACGAGAGTGGTCTCAATGCCGGACAGAAAATGATGGCGTGCAGTAAGTGTCGGGGAATAGGCCGCAGAGTGTTTTACTGCTCTCGGTACGCTATTCTATTACTTTCCCGTGCATTCAGAACCTCATCTTATGCACGTAAGGGAGTGCCAGATCCAAGACTGGAAAACAGGGAAGCCCTACCCGCACAAGCAGGTTTGCGGGAGACTGATCAACGAGGACGTCGATGAAGCCCTCAAGGAAGCGGCGACAAAACTGGATGACCAGGACGTCGAGGACGATGGCCAAATTCCACCCGCCGATCCTTCTTTCAAACGATCTGCCGCGCTTTTACATCAAATATCGCTCTTGAAGAAGCACCCGCAAATCGACTACATGGTCAGAATCGCATATACACTCTCTGTTATATCATTAAGACTCATGTCTATGATCGCCCAGTTTGTCAAACCACACCCGAAGCCAGACTGCGGCATTTCTCTTCCGAATCCAGTTCGTACGTACTTGTGTATCTAGATCATCGATTCAGCGTCATTTGATAACTTTCACAGAACGGTTGCTTTTTAACCTGTGCCGGACGAAAGGTGAGCACATTGAATGCTGTTCAAGGCATCGTTGACCTCACATCCATCTGCAGCTTTCGAAACGGGCGATCCCGACTTTGTCAAACAGATGTACAAAATGCTGAAGCAAGCGGTCGAAAATAATCCTGCTAGCGGTGTTAAGGCCCTCGACGTGAGGAGGCAGCTCGAACGCGAGTTCGGGATTACCTTGGACGATATCATTTAGCGACTGCCAACACAGCACAGTCGATATATACGACGATATTCGAATCTGTTTGTTGGACGCTAGTATAGACCTCTCTTGATGACATTCGAAAAGCGAAACGATATATTCAGGCTTCACGCGGTATTTATAGCTCAATGTGTATATTTGTGTGCGGTATTCTTGATGCAGCATTCTTGTACCTCATCTTGACGTTTTTCTCGTTATACGATGTCATGCTGTAGCAAAGCAGTGAAATGTCGCTGGAAATCGATGCCAGTCCTGCGGATAGGGAACCGATATTTCGATAAACTTGCGTTGTCATCCTTTGGCAATATCTTAGTTATAGCTACATTTATGTTGCGTAAGGTTGCTCTGGCATGCGCAGTCAGGACTCTGCCTTGGCTTCCTGTCAGCAAATCTTACCGCTATACGAAGCTGTTATAGTTCAAAGTGTCCGGGCTATGCCAGGAATTCGCGTAAGTTATTGGTGAGATGCGTCGATGGTCAGGTAATGCACGTCGGGACTGGGGTGCATGAGCCTCGGTTGACAGTCTCATTCAATGTCGCACTGGTCCATTCGGTTTGTCAGATTTTGCCAGAACATATCACTCCCGATGTCAGGCGGGGATGATTATTCGATGCAAGACCGCATATCACTGGCCAATCTTCGTGCATCCTGATAGATAGTTGTGAACTGTATCGCCCGGGTATATGTACATGTAAATAACCGATAGTCCGTGCCCGCAAGGACGTCCCTCCCACCTGAGAAGCTTCCTTTCCCCCGCATATCCAATGCGCGCGGCGAAACTGGCCCTCCGTCGATCGGACGCTTGGACGAGAACCGCGGCGTTTCCTAACCAACGAGGGCACCCTTCCCCACAAAACCCCCGTGCTCGCGCAACCACCTCTCCTCTCGCTCCAGCTCCTGCCGCAGGAACGCGACCCAGGTGTCCGCAAACGGCTCGTCCACCCGGCACCGTACCCCGTCTACCTGGTACACCCTTCCGGTGAGGTCTATTTTGCCCCATTGCCCGGAGAGCACGAGCACGCGGCTGCGCTGCCACCCGTCGACGCACGCATCGTCTAGGATTAGTCCGCATCCGTACGCGGGACCGACGGTGCGCCCCTCGCTTGCGCTGTACGGCACCGTCTCCATGAAGCCTGGGGCCGGATAGTCGAGGCGGAGGCCGTTCAGGATGTGCGTGTCCCCGCGGTAGAGCAGGCTCGCACCGCGGTCCTTATGCAGCGTCGATGGAGAGTCCTGTCTGTCTGGGTAGATCAACCCCGGCCAGATCTGCCCCAACACCGCGCACGCGGGCCACTCGAGGACCCACGTACGAAAGTCGTTTGGGATGTGTGGCGGGAGACGTGTCAGCAGCTTCGTGCGGTTGAAGGGCTGCAGGTTGGGGAGGATAGCGGGTCGCGTTGCGAGGAAGGCGGGCGAGTGGATGAACTGCAGGTAGAGCTCGAGGAGGCGGCGTCGTGCCACTGGTATGTGCGGTCCTGGGATAAGAGATCGCCAGACGCGAGAAACACCTCGCGCTGCGATGAGAGTAGGAAGAGTCATGTGCCCTTGTATGAGGAGGACAAGCTCTGTGGGCAATTCGGGGCAGTAGTGTGAGTGCATTGTGAGATAGCGGCTGTACGAAGTGAGAACGGTCGGTGAGCACGAGACAACATCGTCAGTGGCAGAAAGAACGTACCTTGGCTTTAAGGGTCTTAGTCTGCTTGGGAAGCCCTTATAAGAGGTGGATCATGAGCGTCTGCGTATTCAAAGTCGTGTATGGTACTATCATCCGACGGAATTGCTGTGCTGTTGTACCTTTTTTTGGAATTGGCATCATTAGAAGAACCATATGTGTAAGCGAGTATTCAAAAAATACCTTGACCGTGATGAGATTGAGAGCCAGCGAATGGGTCCTAGGTGTATGGGTACGACCGAGATGGTGGCCGATGACGACAAGACGTATCTGGTGGTTAAGATGCTGCTCTGCTTGCTCGAAAACTCCAAGTTCTTTATAGAGCTTGTATGACGGCTATCGGTGTAGGAGCGCCTGGAATCCCGCTGTACAGCCGGGTGCGGGATCTCTTAAATGCTCCTTGACGTCGCAAGGAGGACCGACTACGCGACAGAACGTAAGTCTTTGCGCGACCCGCCGCTGTAGACACCGAGGGATGAAATGGCAATTCGCCGGGGCCTGGGAGAAAGAACCGCACTTACCGTATACGAACAGATCGCGGGGGCTTCGTCGGTGCCTGACAGTTGCACAGGTCTCTGTCGTCTGTCGTCGACAAGGAGGGCTTAGACGGAAATGCACTGAACACCAGTCTGCACCGCTTCCGGGAGTCTATCTTGTACTTCAGAGTTGTGTCGAGCTACTGGTGCTGTGCGATAAGCCCAATCACCGCACGCGACGACGGCGATTGAGGCGTGTTCAATATAGAGCTGGGGTGGTCATAGGACCTTCCTAAAGCCCTAAAACGGATGAAGATGGTATCTGAGCGGAGAAAAACACGGGTTAGGTCCACAATTACCGCCATAATAGTTCGGTCGACGCCGCTTCCGCGCCACGAGACTGTGGATTTGGTCCGCCCGTTATACGATTAGGGTATGATTTACGTGAAGGGCTGTGGAATTGTTTCGAGAGTGTTAGCCGACGCAGCTACTGAAGGAATTTAGCTGCGGGCAGTCTCCAGCTTGGCTGAGCTCGGACGTGGACGGCGGTCACAAGGAGTCCGCTCAGGCCGCTCAGTAAAATCCAGCCGGACCGGTGTCCTATTCGGCTATTTCCGTACCCGACGTCTCCCATTTTTGGATCGGCGTCGGGGTTCTTCTGCCACGCCATGCAGAGCGATCAGCCGGATCAAAAACAAGGAGCTTGCCGAGAGCGCGAAGTTTCTATAACGGGGTGCCTGTCGGCTTGTCCGCGAACTCCGAGGAGCTAGTGCCACTACGGGTACAATGGCGACCTACATCTACGACTTCAGTCGATCTCTTTGAAAGTTACAAGGGTCATTTTTAAAGTCTCGACGGTCTCCGTGGCACAAGGAACTAGTCGGCGATTACGCTTTGAACACTTTGGTAAGATCCGTCCAGTCATCCGAGAGTCATAGCCTCCCCACTGCATATTATTTTGGTCGAGCTGTATGAGCACTGTCATGCCATATGCTCAGCATGCACTGGGATGCGTTCACAAAGTCATGGCCGACGTCTATCGTCGTGATCTAGATGAGACTGCGTCATCAGTATAACCGTTTACTAATCCGGAAGCATTGAAGGCCAGCTGAATAGAAACCAATGAATACCGGAGCATTACTATGAACAAAGGCTAACGATTGCGAGCTCGCAATATCGCAGAGTCTTGACGTAGTCATGCGTGGGGTGAAGAACTTGAATATATAGATGCTAATGATGCTAGGGACCGATTGATCTCCCATCAAGCTTGTTTGCAACGAGTACCAGTCCAAAATTTACACCAGGTCAGTGAGAAATATTTGTAGCCCTGTTCGTTACTTTCGTTACCCACCCTCGCCACTGCTATACGCCACCCATACTCACTCTTCTCGTTCTTCACGATGTCAATTATGCGAGCCGAGGCACAGACGCCCGAGAGAATCGGAGCGGAGACCTTCCATTTTGGGAGTTTGCAAGTTGCCCCCGCCGCTTACGACCTGCTCAAGTCGGCCCTAATTTTCAGGCAGTTACACAGTTCACGCGACAGTGAGAAGGACTCGGAAAGACCAGGCGGTGAGTGGGTATTCATTTAAGTAAAGTCCTCGCGTGCTTATCTCTGGCTTGTTACTCCGTTCTTATCTTTGGATCAAATTGGTGCATGCCCACAGACACCAAACTCGTAAAACCATCTGCAATATGTCACACGCTTCATTCGACTCCTCTTACTCTCATTCTGTCATGACCGAAGACGAGGAAGATTGGGAGGACTACGTCAAAGGAGGGTACCATCCAGTGCACATCGGGGACACCTTTTCAGACAGCAGATATCTTGTCGTCAGAAAGTTGGGATGGGGTCATTTTTCGACGGTATGGCTGGCAAAAGACAAAAAGTGCGTTCTGCTCACTTTTTCCGACCGCTATTTCACTCACTGTCTCGCCAATTTGCCTCACGGTCGCTTTCCCCGCACGTCCCACATCGCTGCTTTATCGATCGTACGCTCAGATTGAACCGGCACGTCGCCCTCAAGGTCGTCAAATCCGCGCCTAGGTACACGGAAACGGCCTTGGACGAGATCAAGCTGCTGCAGCGACTTATCACATCGTCGACGCCGCCCGTGTCAGCGACGCTCGAAAACCCGGAGCCGCCCCTTTCGCCGTCTCAGACCCATCCCGGGCGATCGCATGTCATCTCCTTCCTGGACCATTTCAGACACAAGGGCCCGAATGGAACACACGTCTGCATGGTGTTCGAGGTGCTGGGGGAGAATCTGCTCGGGCTCATCAAGCGGCACCAGAACAAGGGCGTACCCATGCATCTCGTAAAACAGATCGCAAAGCAGATATTGCTTGGCTTAGACTACATGCACCGCTGTTGCGGCGTTATTCACACGGGTGCGCACGTCCTTATTTCCGCTGCCGCACTCGCTAAGCCGTCTCCCGCACAGACCTCAAACCGGAGAACGTGCTGATATGTATAGACGACGTGGAGTCCATCATCGAAGCCGAGCTTGCTGCGCAGTCCGCGTCCGCCACACCGCCTCCTACGCGTCTCGTCGGCGTACCACCCTCGCGCGGCCGCGGTGGGAACCAGACACCACGATCTGAGTCAGTCTTCATCACAGGCTCCCAGCCTTTGCCGTCGCCAAGCTCGTCATACGGCTCGACATCACACCTGGACCGCTGGGCATTTGGGATGAGCAAGATCGATGGAGATGCGGGGGCGAGCAAGCCCGGGTCATTTGGCAGCTCGCGTGAGGGCGCCGCTGCCACCTCTGGGGCTGGCGCGACTTCTAAGCGGGCCAGTGGCGACTCGGGAAGCAAGGACTCGATGGATAAGGCTGCAGAGCGGATATCGAACGTCAAGCTCGAAACTTCGCCGTTTGGCGAGAAACAGCAGCCCGGCAAGGCCAAGTCCGGTCCGTCATTGCTGTCTCAGCAGGCACCTGGGCAGAGTTCTTCGTCCTCTTCGCAGCGTGCACAACCCCGACAGCCTCCCTCGCCGTCTAATCCGCCACCGTACGACGAGGATGAGCAACCCGCGTCGGCCGGGCCGATGCCGCCGGCGTCCTCGTCCGCCATGTCGGTTGACCCAAACATGCCTATTTTAGACGGCATGGAGAAGATCACAGTGAAGATCGCTGATCTGGGAAACGGTGTGCTGCTCGTGCTTTGACCTCCGCTCTTCGCTGACTGTCTCTCGTGTGCTCACAGCGACGTGGGTAGAACACCATTTTACCGACGATATTCAGACGAGGCAGTATCGGTGTCCTGAAGTCATCCTCGGTGCACGGTGGGGTACCAGTGCGGATATCTGGAGTGTTGCATGCATCGTAAGCTTTTGCCTCGAGTTCAGTAGAACGGCGACTCATCCGCGCTCCATAGATCTTCGAATTGATCACTGGCGGAGACTATCTGTTCGACCCCGCTTCAGGCTCCCGATACAGCAAAGATGATGATCATATCGCGCAGATCATGGAGTTAATGGGCGAGTTCCCAAAAAGCGTCGCTTTCTCGGGAAAATATAGCTCAGACTTCTTCAACCGAAAAGGTACGCACGCAGCGCACACGCGCGACCCTCTAGCAGATTCGAGCACATATCTGATCTTCTCCCGCAGGCGAGCTTCGACACATCCAGAAACTGCGCTTCTGGCCGTTGTCAGAGGTGCTTCACGACAAATATCTTCTCCCGAAGGAGGAAGCGGACTTGATCGCGTCCTTCCTGAACCCCATGTTGCGCCTCGTGCCTGAGAAGCGCGCCAAAGCGAGCGAGCTGATCCACCACAAGTGGCTGGAGGGCGTCGTCGTTCAGGGCGAGATCGATGTCATCCGGCGTGCGGAGGAAGAGGAGGCACGGCGGAAAGAGCGCTCGACGCGCTCAGACTCTGGACCGGGCACCCCTGCGAAAGGCAAGGCCACACAGGACGACTCGGACTTCGACGCGATGAAGCCCGTGGACGAGGCCGTGTCGCCCGTGGACGCGGAAGAGGGTGCGTCGCAGGTCCCGGTATCCGTGCCCAAGCTCGGCATGCCCGTCCCGTCGTCATCAAGCGCGAAGGAGAACGCGCACACGAAGGACGCCGCGCACCAACGCGGCGTGCCTACGCTGCACACCGTGCCGCATCCCCCACACAGCAAAGGGACAACAGAACCGAAGCGGTAAGACAGTGACTGGTTGCGAAGTGGACAAAAATAACGAGATAACATGTATGTATTTGTGCCTCCCGTCCCCTGCCCATGTGTGCGCGTTCATAGATGGCTCGAGACATGTTGTAGAAGAAACCACAGCGCTGACGGTCATGTCTGTAGCAGTTCGTCCCGCTTGTATTTGTGTGACCTCTTTTACTTTCTTATCGCTTTCCTCCCATCACGTTCCTCTGGTAGCTTGTGTTCTGTTCTGTTCTCCCTTGCTATCTTGTCGTGCGTGTATCGTCGCGATGTCGTTGCGCTTGGTTCACCGCTGACTGTTCTCTTCCCTCCCTGGCGGATAGGATGTCAACAGCTGCAGTCCATCGGCTGACGACCCGCTATACGTGCAGTTGGTTCAAACTGGCTCCAATTCTGTATAACGTTTCTCATCGCATCTTAATACAGGACGTCCGTCGCCAGCACGTATAAGGATATGTGGCTGCTACAGATGCCTGCACTGGTAGCTGGTACATAGGTCTAGCACGAGTGCGTTTTAACTAGTCTATCGTGTGTTCGTCATAATCATACCATACGATCGCCGTCCGCCGAAGGCTGCCCGGTCTCTCGTACAGCGCTCTCATCCACTGTCACACCCCGCTCCTGGATCGTCCCACTATCCTTCTCCTTCCCACTCTCCACGCTCACTCTCCGCTTCTCCTCGATTACTCCCACGTCTTCTCCCGCGGACCTCTTTTCGTCCATAGCAGCCGGCGCTTTCTCACTGTCGGCCTGAGCGGGAGACTGCTGCGGCGGAGGCGGAACGCGTTTCCGCAACTCCAAGCCGCCTTTATATCCGAACCAGGTGTACCTGGGAACGTGCGGCCCACGCAAGAGCAGTATGATCAGGCAGAAGCCCTGCCAGCCGAGCGAGAGTGCAGCTGCTGCGCGCCAGCCGTGGGCGTTGAAGACGGACGTCCCGACGGAAGTGCCCATGATCTGCCCAATGAATAGCTGCAACGCGTGTGGTTAGCGGGTGTTGAGAGCTGAGGGCCAGAGGACACGCGCGGGACGCACCGAGATGATGAGCACTGCGTTGAGCCGCGAGCGCGCGTTGGCTTCGAGGCCGAAGACGGCGTGTGTGAGCGAGACTTGGAGGGTCTGTCGGAAGACGTCGATGCCGAAGCAGGCGATGATGACGGCTGCGATGTTTACGCCACCGGCACCTGCTTGGATGGCGTAGAAGAGGAGCGAGGCAACCGTTCCGATAACTGAGGCCACCCAAGGAACGAGGCCGTCGACAACACGCCCGACCAAGGGTGCCATCGAGACGCCGACCATTCCCACCAGACCAAACAAGCCGATATCGAGCCTGCGCGGAGGGATGAGTTCGTGCGCTCCTGTCAATCGCTGTGAGCATGGAATCTTACGTATTATAGTGGTATGGTGGTCCACCGAGTAGGAAAGTCAGTGTAACCTGCAATGATGCACGAGGTCAGTAATCGGTTCGTGCAACAGAGTCAAGGCACTGACCCAGAAGTTAGTGAAGCACGCCATGGAAGCTAAGTTCACCAGGACAGCTTGAATAAGAAGAGGCTCCGTGACAGTGAACTTCGCCATGCTGAATAAAATCCTGGCGTAGCTTATATTTTGATTTTTGGCGGGCCAGTCAGGGAGCATCAAGTACAGGAGACCCAGAATGACGAGTTGTAAGCCGAAGGCAAGCCAATACACGACACGCCATGTGACGAAGTTGGCGATGACACCAGCGAAGACCCGTGCGATCAGTACGCCAAAGAGTAAGCCAGCGAGAACGATAGATAACGCGGAGGCGCGCCGCTCTGGAGGAGCCAGGTCTGCGGCAAAGGGCATAAGGATCTGTGGAACGACTGACATGGCCCCGATAAGGAAGGTGAGGACCTCAAAGACGACGACAGAGGAGGTGAGAGGAAGTCCAATTGTAAGCGTCGCGGCTAAGAAACTAAGAAGCAGGATGAGAGGTCGGCGTCGAACCAGGTCGCCAAGAGGAGTGATAAGTAATAAACCAGTTGCGTAGCTATCGGTGAAGATTAGCTTGAAGTGTTGATGTCATGGAAAGCGATGATACGTGCCCAGCCTGTACGAGAGTGGGTATACGAGATACTTCATCATACGTCACGTTGAAGGTAATCGACAATTGGACTAAATCACATTCAGTGGTTCATTGGCGAAGAGGGTTCGAAGCATACTGACTGAGAAGCGGCTGGCAATAATAAAGATTCGCGACCACTGCAAGTTACGTCGTTAGTACGAAGCGCCTGTCCTGATCTGCGCCTGGGATGAAAACACTGACAGAAAGTACTGGAAAAGCCAAACAATGCGTTCAGAAATAGTCCAAAGTGAGGAGGATTGTCAGGGTCATGGCGTAGATGCTTAGGGATGGGTATGAAATAGAGCTCTGTATCTCGTTGGGGTATCGGCGTTTTGGGAGCTGGTGGTACGTCTATCGTTGCCGCATCACTGGATATTGTTGCAGCACGTTGTTTTTCGTATTCAGGCTCGTTAGGAGTGTCGTTACGAAGAGAGGCGGTCGTGCTTTTCGTAGGCACATTTACTGAGTGGTCGGACATGTCGCTGTAAGGTGAAAGGACAGCAAAAGCTACATTCAGTGACGGTGGGAGGAGGGCTGCAACAAATGCTTATAAATGGGTTGGAGATGAATAAGCTACAAGAACCACACCAGATCCGTGCCAGGCTCCTTCCCCTACGCCGCCGCGGGAGTTGAGGAGGGTTCTATCCCAATAGCTGTAGCGTACTAAGTCCCAAATTGCCCAAGTTCTTTACCGGGCGTTTACTGCGTGATACCATCAAAAATGACAAACCACTTATTATCCAACTTCACCCTCCTCAACTCCCTACGGCGGCTGGCACCAAACTTTGGAACAAACAAAGATCGCCGGCCGAAGCGCTCGCGCTTTGTTTTAGCGACGGGAGAATTCCGCGTAGACCCTAACCCTTCGTCGGTTGGTATGCGTTCCTTTTCTGGTACATTGACCTGTACTTCTGCGCATTTTGTGAGCAACTACCACCAATCAAGAGGTCAAACTGCCCCTGGTCATTCCAGATTTTGTGACTGAAGAGTTCCAAAACTTTATGATTCACATAGTGTGTTTTGAGAGGCACCCACGCAGCGAAGCATGCCACAAGCAAAGCATGACGATTGCATTGGGAGCTCAGTGCATCGAAGCTTAGATTTTGCATGCTGCTGTTATTGACTGTACACACAACCTTATATGTTCTTGGTGAGGTGTTCCGGGGCCTCTAATAGCTCAGCAATGCAGCGAGCGAGCTGGGTTGCGACTCAAGCTTCGCTACATCACTGTTTCGAGCTCCTGCATTGACATTACCCCAATCTGAAGTCATAAGATAGTCGATTCATGGCTCTCGTGCAAGTGTGACAGCATTTCGCGTTGTCCGAACACATGAAATCTCCTGTGAGTACGAAAACAAGCTCTGGCATACGGCCTGAATTATTCGAAGAATGCGAAAGAAAAATCTCAAGTGAACGCCGATGATGTACCAAATGGAGGCGCTTCGGCCGGCGATCTTTGTTTGTTCCAAAGTTTGGTGCCAGCCGCCGTACAGGGTTGAGGGGGGTGAAGTTGGATAAGCGGTGGTGTGTCATTTGTGATGGGAACAGGCTATAAGCGCTGGTTGGGAAACTTGGGCGGTTTCGCGACTCAGCAAGTCGCAGCTTGTGAGATTGAACCCCCCTCAACCCGTACGGCGGCGTAGGGGAAGGAGCCTGGATCCGTGCGCAATCTTCGCATCCTCCCTTTGGCAAAAGTGTTTGGTCCAACAGTTGTCGCCCCACGAGGGTGTTGAGCGGCACAAGCGGAATCCGATCGGATCACGAACGTCTCTGCTGTCCATTCGAGCGGAGTCTCCTGTGAGACGGCACGCTCATCGGCTTGCGCCACTAGAGCAGACTTGTCGATCCTCGCACTTCAAAACTCGTAGAGAATATCACATTCTACTATGCCTACAAGGTAGATTCTCAATCGGAAGACAGAAACGACGAACAGGGCTTACCGTTTTTGTGAACGAAGCATGTTGAGGGGAAAATGAGCTTCCATACTTCCAGGTCCTTTCGTCTTGCAATAATGCAACAACTCTGAGAGCACGCTTGCAGTACCCGCCAATACGTTTGTGACTGAAACCTTCTCAGAACAACCGAGGCTTCTTCGCGAAGACGGGGAACATTGCTCACTGACCGCAGCGCCACAGTAGCTATTGCGGCACATCCTGGCTAGGTTGCGAGGTGCCTACGAAGTCAATGCACAATTCGCACAGCATGGACCTGCTTACGCCGAAGACTGTGTTCTTCCGAACAGTGGGGCCAGGACAGCTATGAGTGACCCAGGTGTAAGCTAGACTGCTCGATGTGAATGTAGGTGGCTCGTAGCATCCAAATCACTGTGACCCTGTTCTTCGCAGGCGAGCCTGTAGCTAACCTGGGAATGTGCTGAATGTCCGTGTACCACTTCTTTTATGGCATTCGTGAGCTGTTCATGTACTGTAGGTCTTGCAGTTCATAGCAATATTCACGCACCCCTCAAGTCGTTAATCACGACATATCTTCCCAGGTTATTACTTTCACGGAAGCATTCAAGACATCCAATGATCCAAGACATTAATATCAGGTAGATTGTTGATAAAAGGTCGGGTGCAAGAGGTACACTTCGCATCGTCTCGGAAAAAACCCCGTGCGGAGTTTTTCTAAAGCTTTTGACGGCAGTTACTTGGTAGATGAAGCGATATATCTGTCTGGCAGATCAAAGAGACATGTCAGACACGTAGAGGATATGATTTTCGTCAAACCTTCATCGTCCAATTCGTCGAAGTCCACGTCGGGCGTCAGGTTACTGGTGCAAAGACGATCTCGCCGAGTGACGGGCCGCTTTGCCGTTGTATAGCGTCTAACTCCGAACAAACTCCGTCAGCCACAACCAAACCTTCGCAGAACGCCTTGCAAGTTGCAACGCTTTGATCTCTGTCATGATACACACCGACACCGACAGCGTGTCGAAAGCCTGCATAATAGTTGGTTGCCTCGCCTTTTCTTCTCTTCTTGACTTTGCAGCATTTGCGCACGGTGTTCACCCAGCCAATCGCATGTCGAACATAACAGGCTGTAAAAGAGCGGATCATCGCCAAAATGAAGTGCGTTCGGTTGCAACGGCTACAAGCAGACGTATGCACAGGGGCAGCAACATATCGCAGCATAGCCACAATAAGATGTCTGGCTCTCTCACGATGGTGTCCTAATTCACTGACTCCGGAAAGATATACATCCGTCAACCTTCCATAAGGTGTCATCATTCTATCAGGTGAGTGCGTCTACATAGGCTTTCAGGGTGTTCTCAATGTCTCGAAGGCATGCGCTACTGAGTCCGAGTACTGACTTTTTCCAATTGTTCCCTCGGACAGGCATCCTTCGACGCTCAGAGCGTGTAGAACCGGAATGAATTCTTGGCTTGATGGTGAACCGTTAGCCGTTTACGGTCATCTGCGCTGGTCTATGAGTCCTATTATTGCGCGTAGCTGTTACGAGATCGCCAACAGTCTCAAGTTGCATATATGATTACGAGGAACGGTGTCTTCAAGCACGTACGTACCCCGCCATCAACGCTTCCATCGTTCCACGAGGCTCGGTAACCGGAACACTTCAGAAAGGGGTATACCGCCACTGTTGTTGCTCTACACACGCAATCATGCGTTCTCGGTCTATCCTCTTTTGGTGACTCGTGCGAGATTTTCGGGGCCAAAAGACGAAACGCGGACACCGCCCGCTTCGCGTCAGTTGTGAGTGGGAAGTCCCGTATATATACTGAATGACGCGCAGCTATCCTCGCAGGAGCCTCGTTGACCCTGTCCTCCCTCTCTCTGTGCATTAGGGCATCCTTCGCTGGTCTGCTCAACGCCTGCAGCCACTTCACCCATGTCAGGGCAGAAGTCTCCCCACGGCAGCCTCGAGCTGGCTCAAGGTCAGCCTATGGTACTCCCTCTACCGGGGTCTTCACCTACTACCACAACCCCCGAGGCAACGCCTTGCGATTTCTGGTTCATCCCGGTACCACGATATCTTCGTCATAATCCTGAGAAGCCCGCGCCGTTTAGTTTATTCTTAAATATCGTGTTTGCTATCGCTACCACCTTCAGTGAGTCTTCACTCTGCGCGAACCCTTCAGTACCTGACATCATACTTCAGTTGTAGCGAATATATACTGGTGTCAGCCAATTCTGAGTATGTCGTCGTCATTTCAGTCTTCCTTATCGCTACTTGACATGTCTTCCAGTCGAACTGTCATTAGCATTTAATGTTTCATATGATAGAGTTTCTAATGTTCCTACTCTCATGCAAGCCGGGTGCGTCGCTTCGCTCGCAATAAACGTTGTGGACACGCGTTTCTCATTGTTGACCCAATAGCTATGCGGCAGGGCTACTTCTCATTGCACCTCTGGGGGACCTAATACGGCGGCGCCCGCTCATACTACTCCTCACGTTTACCTCCATTGCCCTCACATTCGGGGTCGCCTTCACAACTAATTTTATTGCCTTCCAAGTCCTGTCGTTTCTCATCGGCGTTATGACCTGCGTCCCTCAGATTCTCATTCCACTGGCTGCGGACCTTGCGCCTCCTGCAAAGCGTGCCTCCGCAATTTCAATTGTCATTTCGGGCCTTCTCTTCGGCATATTGCTCGCTCGTGTTCTTTCAGGTCTGGTCGCCGAATTCGTGACCTGGCGCGTCGTATACTACCTCGCGATTGGACTCCAGGCCCTCATCTTTGCCATGCTCTACGGCCTCCTCCCAGACTTCCCTGTGCGCAATCAAGGCCTCACGTACTGGACTATATTACGCAGCATGGCGAGGTTCAGTGTGACCGAACCCTTGCTCATCCAGGCATGCCTCGTGTGCATGGCGTCCATGGCATGTTTCTCGAATTTCTGGGTGAGTAGCACTTCATTAACGGCAAATTATTACATGGCTGATTGACGTCGTATTTCATCAACCAGGTGACTCTCACGTTCCTCCTGGGAGGCGAACCTTACAATTATTCCACGTACGTAAAGGCTTCCGCCCGTATCCTCGTGCCATCTCACGCGTACGCTCTTTCTAGTCTCGTGATTGGTCTCTTTGGGCTTGTGGGAATGTTCGGTGTGCTCATTGGGCCGCTTGTCGGACGTGCGGTGGACAAGCTAGTTCCATGGTTTGCAGCTGTCATCGCGACTGTCGGCCTCCTCGTTTTCCAGGCGATACAGACTGGGGCAGGCGGCATCAATATCGCTGCCGTCATCGTGGTCTGCATTGGCATCGATCTGTTCCGGCAAATGCAACAGGTCGCGTTGCAAACGGCTGTCTTCGGAATTGATGCCACGGCGCGGTCGCGTCTCAATGCGATAGTGTTGATCGCGGTATGTGATTGAAACTCCTGAACTAGGAGGAAACTCTTACACGTGCTACAGGTGTTCGTTGGTCAAATTATGGGCACGGCGGTCGGTACGAAGGTCTTCGTTCAGTTCGGTTGGCGGCCCGCAGCTGCTCTGTCCGTGGCATGGTCAGGATTCACGCTCATCGTAATGCTCGTTCGCGGACCACACTGCGCCCGTTATACGTGGTTTGGATATGCGGGCGGTTTGCGCGTTCGAAAACAATCCTCCGAGGAGGTGACTCCAAAGCCTATCCGAATAAGTTGTGAACCTCATACGGAGTCGAGAAGGAGCTTGGAGAAAGATCAACCAGAAGCACATGAAGGAGAAAATGGTTCAGAAAAAGCGGACATTGTGTAAGGGATGCCTGTTTCTGTTCATCATGTCAAAGTCAATAAAAGCTATGTCCAGCTGCCAACACTAATTCGTGCCTGATTCAGAGGCTTCGTTGTATAGTCGCCAACTCCAGATATCCAGTGAGTCCGCCAGTTTTATGTAGGCCCTCCGTTGTGTGAGTAGATAGCATAGCTCCACATCTATCGGGCGAAACCCCTCAATCAACGGCTCTGGGTACTCAAAGCTGCGTTGTGGTTAGCGATCATGATCATGAGCGGAATGCCGGGCCGGCTACTCGGATCAGTGCGTCGATGCCTTTAGCGCTTGGCCGCGAACCCTTTTCATCTCTTACCGCGACTGTTGTAGAGACGGCCTACTACACTTTGCTCTGTGAACTACACTACGTCTCACTGAAATGCCTTCGCGCATCGCACCGTTCTCAAATACACCAATCGTTCTGGCAGAACCAATATTTATCGAACAACGATCGCTCGCTTCACAGCTTGTTCGCGACCCATACTTGCTAGCGTGGTACAGCTCTCGAGTTCAGCTTGAAACTCCTGCCAGTGATTTGTGGTACCACTGCGGAGCTGAGGTAAGATTCCCGCTAATTGGGCGCGCCTCAGAAATGAACATCACCTATAGCAGCTCTGCCAGACGTCTGGTTTTTCCGCGGCGTCGTAGTGCTGTAATACTGTGGCGTCGCCGCTCTGTTGCCTTCAACTACAATACGCCACTTCAAACCGTCGTTTGTTCGCCCTACAATAATGCTTCTCAAAGACCTGATGACTAATATACTCTCTTTGTCCAGTCATATGTCCGCCACAGCAGTGCACCCAACCATCCTCGTACAAAAGCGTCAAGCGTCAGTCAGTTTGCAACATCACTTCGACACCTTATTCCCTCCCGCATGAGAAGAACATGTCTCAACGTCGTACGGGGCACTCTACGTATTCAGCAATTTCTCATAGCGCACAATATACGAGCCGATCTCGGAAGAATGAGGCATCTTATCTTGACCAGGCCCTCTCATCGCCAACAGATCCCCTTCAACATGCCTCCACCAGGAAGCCGTATAGACAGCGGCCTCATGCTGCTTTAGACAGCGACCAACCACATTTGCGCATCGCTGTCGACTGGGACCCGTCACTCATTACCGAGGCCTCGCGCATATGTCACGTTGGAAGGCGCCACGTAGCCGAACAGGTGTTTAATCGCGATCCAATTCCAGCCGTACACCCAGGCAGTCCTGTGCCCCAGCGGGGGCGTCAGGATACCTTGGGACCGGACCAGCAGCCGATAACTCCTGGCGGCGGCCATCATATTTGCGAGATGGAGAAAGGTGTACACATGAGCATGCTTATGGAGGTTTACGGTTTTCGCTCTTGCTGTTGCGATAATGCACACACGGCTACGTCGGGCGACCATGAGCGTCCTGACATAAGCTTTGCAGAAGCCACCTCCTGTAATGACTCGGATACGGAAAGCGTCATGTCGGCTTCATCGACGGAGGCGGTCGTTGGGTACGTGACAAAGTTTCTGATAGTTGACAAGGGTGACCAATGCTTATGCATATTTTTGATAGCGTTTCTGATAATCAGCAAGTAACCTCCAGTCCAATGTCTAGACCTAAGGTGGACGTACGAGCAACTGTGAAGACTGCTACCCCGAGTCCTGTTTTGGAACGTCCGGCTCTTCCCCCTAAATCATCTCACGAGGATTTTAGAGAGGAATCCAATCACAGTGTTAAAGTTGAGATGGCCGCCAAACCTATCAGAAGCGCGGGGGTCAAGTTCTCAGCTGAAGGTGTGCATCGTTCAGTCTGTCGTGTGTAATGGAAGTACTTACTGTATTCTAAGATACCCCAATCCAAGCTACAGATGGTCCAGCAGAAGCCCGGCATAACGGCCAGGTTCATGCGGAATCGAACGGAGTCCTTGAGGAACTGGAAGCGGACGAGAGGCCGCAGAAGATCCCAATTACATCCGATCAGATAGGCCTTCAACCCACTGTTCCAACGCAAGACGAATCTACCACTTTTGCTCCGACCTTCAAGACGTGCCCAGAAAGCCCGCCCGAAGAACTCATAACAGAAGGTGTCCGTGGAATTACGTCTGAATCCAATCAGCCTTCCGCCCAACCTACTCCTATAACTTACGCCTTCTTCCCGACTGGCCCGACGGCGTTAACTGCAACTAGTACGGGATCAGCTGTGCACGCAGTTCCTGGATGGCCCTACTTCGTTCCGGCAACCGCGGGGCCTGCTCAAGCGGAGGATGGCACTGGTCCCCAAGCATATTTCGCACCTTTCGGTACATATGGAGGTGCACCACCCACAGCTACTTCTGCGTATGTTTGTTCTTGTGGCGCCTGCGGCGCGAGGGCCGAGTTCGCAACGCCGCAGACTTGGAGTCTCTATAACAACGACGGTACGCTCACTCACGAAGGCGTACAGTACAAGATAGTTGGGAACATTGGAGCGCTCCCGTGCGGCCGTGAATATGTCGCTGTCGAATCGCGTGCGTCGGCAGAGGACGAGGGCGCTAATGCCGACCAAGCCGAGTGCCAGGGCCGTCTCGTCGGCCTGAAAGTGATGGACAAGCCCTACATTTATGAAAAACCTGGTGGGCGATGTCAGCGGCTTCGTATCCATCGGATCTTAACCCAAATCAACAAGGATGGGCGGAAGTGGCTGTGTGGAGTCGAGCGTTCGTGGTCAGACGCGCTCAATGTCTTCTGCGTTACAGTATGTTTTCCAGTCTCATCGAAGTTTAATACAGTGAGCTAACCACTGCGTGATTTGAAAAGGAGCCTCTTGCGTGCACTCTCGAAGACTGGATCAGCTCCAGTCAAATCGAAGATTTCCCGTTCCATACATACGTGGCAGAAATGGTAAGCATCGCAATCGAAGATGGCCCATTCAGCACCTTGATTCGTCGTTTTGTCTCAGATCCTCATACTCTGCGATTTGCATGATTCCGGCATTATACATCGTGTCATCAATCGTAGGACGCTCAAAATCGGTTTGGATGGTCATCTTTGCCTCGACTGGTTCGACGTGGCGGTGAGCCGTGGAGAGTCACCTCCAGAATACTTCCCCAAAGGATCCCTTCTATACTACACACCCCCGGAAGTATTCTCCACAAACGAGGTCTTCCCATGCTCAGACATGCCGCCAAAGGCCATTTCAAATATGTACGATGTTTGGTGCATGGGCATCTGCATCCTCGAAATGTCCTGGCCGGTGACCTCGGCTTCGGTCTATGACGAAGACCTGTTATCCCTGTCGTCAGAAGAACTCTACAAGCGATTGGCGAACCCTGATCTCGAGAAGTTAGCAAGCATGAGATACCTGAAGCATCGCAATCCGACATTATTTGATCTTGTGCAGAAGGTATGGTCCTTCCCAGGTTCTGATAAGTAAGTTATTTATTGATTCGTCTTGAATATATAGATGACAGATGAGATTCCGTTGTGCCGATGGTCTCCGGATCGTTTGAAGACACACACATTCTTTGACAACGTAGACTGGGAAGAACTCGCAAAACGGCAGCCACGTAAGTGTGCGCTGCTTCAGCAGTCACGTATGCCGCTCATTCTCTTGGTAGTATCGACACGCCCGACCGTCAGCCGACACATTTTGAAAGGCGAGAATCCGCTTTATTCTGATCATTTGGATAAGGATGGACACTTGCGCATAGCTCCAGACGCATTGCGCGGCATCATACAAGATACGGACAGCGATGGGGATATTTGGCAGTGGTACTCTACTGAGCAGTTCCTGAAAACTTCGTGGCTCTGAAACTTCAGCACATTCACCGGTCATATAACGAACCTGTATGACCATCGTGTGTCGAATGGCATCTCAAATCAGTGGCTTGTCCATGCCGGGCTGCGACCGGCGAAGGTGAGGGAAGTTTCATGAGCGTGCTGCGTGGGTAAAGGACTTAAGTCAGTCTCCATAACAGCATACACGCACTTCTTTTTGTCATGTTCTATGCCTGGCGGCGGCGGCGACGACCATCGTCCGTAAGTCTTTCATTGCCACCGGATGCCTGATATTTTTGCGTGGCGTTCATGGACATCTTGGTTGGCCGCCGCTGACTTGAACATCTGTCAGTACTTCCATTATTAGGTGGTCTTTTCTCTCATATTACGCCACCAAGTCACTAGCTCTTGATTTATAAAAGGATGCTATCGTTTAGCTCGCGATATCGCCTTCGACGAACTCTTCCCGCTTTGACAATCTAGGGATACGATGAACAATCAAAACCTGTCTTCAAACAGTTGCGAGTCGACCGCTATCAAGCCATGGAGCCCTCCTCTCAGCTTTGACGGCAGCCTCACGAACGGGAACTTTCGATATGATATTATTGAGAGAACTTCGAGTACAGCCACCGGACGCCACTATTTCGCTGAAAAACTCCTAAACAATGAGCATGACGGTGCGAGGATCCATGCTCAGCTCTTGATCAACTTCTCTAATTGGATGTTCAGACTTTGTTTGTCTGGAGGTTATCGATAAAATACCCCAATATAACAAGCCGAATGGGTCGCGCAATCTGCGTCAGCTGCAAAACATCTTAGACCATATCCAAGGAAAAGTATGGCTGCGGGGGCTTCAACATTCGTGGGCAGATTCACTTCACGTATTCTTTGTCAAAGTCAGCGCTTATACATGACTCGCAAATGGCGTCGATGCTGTGCTCATCGAATTGCTGTGTTAGTAGGGTCTCGCCACGTGCTCTTTTCGGGAGTATTTGTACATGTTGCGGAAGATTCAGCGAGCGGATGTCTTCGATTTGAAAGTATATATCGCAGAGATGGTGAGTAAAACATTTACTAGGCACGTTGATGGGTCGGATGTTAAGCTGAGCTTTCTAACGAGATTTTCATTTTGTGGGATTTGAACCGGAGTGATATAATCCATGGTAACATAAGCCTTGACACCATCAAAGTTGATCCATGGGGCCACCTCTATCTTGACGACTTTGACTATGCAGTACATCAGAAAGAACAAAACTCTTGGGACGGTAAATATCATATTTAACTACACGGGAGTATCGGTATCAACTTTTTTCGATTCTACAGATGTACGGAAGATGCAAGTTTGTATAAAGGATGTCATGTCTTTTTATCTAGAAGCAGTTGTCTTAGAACCTTATCGTGCAGACTCGTCCCTTGTCCGCATGGATCCCTGGCTTAAGGATTTCGTGCAAATTCGTCAACACAGACAATATAACCAGAACGACGCAATCACCTACATAAGTAAAAGATATACGGACCCGGAACTCCTCGAACTGGTGGAAGAGGTATTTCTTTCGATTTATCTCTCAGACGATTTTTCACTTATACTTCTTGAAAAAGGTGAAAAACTCTCCGTCGTCGCGCAATCCAGGAGAAATATTGAAAGATTGGATATATGGAAAGAAGATCTTCAAATTTCCATTGGACGATATCGAACACAAGAAAAGGAAACGCATTCGTACGCAGCTGGTTCGTCCTTTGAGCACGTTGACTTACTGTAAAACGACCGTAGCCTTGCTTTACATTGGCGCCAGGAGCCCTGAAGCAGACTCGAAAGACAAGGAGACACCGTTCTACAAAGGTCAACAGACTGCAAACGGTCAAATTCTCAACGTCCAAGTGCATACACTGTTCGATTTACTCGATGACGAACGACAGGGCAAAGACAAAATCGAAGTGATTATTCCGGCTTCTTGATGCGTTTTACGAAGCCGACAGATTTACACAAGCAGAGTCCTGACAGCGCTCTCCGGCGTTCAGTCTAACATATCATATTCCATAAGATCCCATTCTACTTGTTTTCAGATGGTGTAATTCGACTATAATCTGAAGACCGTTACTTCTATGATGCTTGTCGCGCACACATGTCGGCTTACGCTGAGGGCTCCAGAACTAGACCGAAGTAGTATGCGATGCAAGCACCGCAGTGACATAATACGTCTTCGGTTGTTTTCGCTCTGCGCTCTCAGCGATACACCGGAGGCGCAAGCATATGATGCACATACTGCGATCTAGCACAGAGCATTCCGATGGTCTGCGGACGCTGCCCCCAAGTACATGCGCACTCGCCCTGCATTTTCATCAAAGTCAATCATGGCGTCTTCGCTTGTGTACGTTATTTAAGTCCGCACCTCAATGTGAAGTTTCGGGGTCAAGCCGCGTTGCTTTCCAGTTCCACTGCTGAATCTCTTCATCGCTTCAGTGTCCTTTGACCTCCACGAGACATCCACCTGCGAGCCTTCGACATTTCGTGGTCAGCATGCCCGCTCCTCCGCGCGACGCGCCAGTTCAAGTGCCAGATACCGCAACGGCGGCTGAAACAGCAATACTACCAATGCGGTGGAGCGACGAGAGCAATCACCGACACGCGGCACTGCACCTGTCAGAGGACGGGCGGTCGTTGACGTACGTCGGCGTGTCGTCTAGCGGGACCAGAGACTCCGCAGCTGCGCGCACCGACCAGCGGATTCCCATCGACTGTAAGAACGGGGTGTACTTCTACGAGGTAAAGGTGTTGAACAAGGGGGACAACGGGTGAGTCGATGAGGAGCATCGGCACGGCGGGTATTGTACACCAATGACGCGATGTTCGATTCTTGTAGGCATATTTCGGTTGGGTATGGGACCCGTTCTACACCAACACTGGTCATCCTAGATTGATAGACCTCCACTTCGTGCGCATGAGCAGGTTCGCCACAGGTGATGCGCGGCTGCGCTTTCCAGGGTGGGAGAAAGGTTCATGGGGATATCATGCCGACGACGGATGGGCTTTCGACGGGGCGAAGGAAGGCAAACCCTTCGCACCTGTATTTGAAAGTACGTAAACGGCTAAGAACTCTTGGGTCGCTGTATATGAAGTTAAGCGAGGACCGTGCGGCGTAGCTGGTGACATCGTGGGGTGCGGGGTCGACCTCGTCCGACGGCGAATATTCTTCACAAAGAATGGCTCATTCCTTGGTACGCAACGTTTCTTGCTGTAGGCAGGGCGGGCGCTGATAGCTGACGCGGTACCAATATAGGCATTCCGTTCGAGAACATAGCTCTCGATCTCACGGAGGGGGGACCGGGACTGTACCCATGCGTAGGGATGCGGCATCCGGGCGAGAGCATACGTGCGAAGTTTGGAGATGACGAGTCCGATGAATCCTGGTTTGGATTTGACTTGGAGGACTACACTCGGATCTGTACCTTCGAGAAGCAGTAAGGCGTTTTTGACATATACGTTGCGATCGATGTAGACCACGTACCTATCAGCCACAGCTTGACATGTGCATGTATAGAAGATACTAGGGCCATAGGGTAGTGTGTCGATGCAAATCAAAGTTGTCGATACTCCAGAAAAAGCGATGAGACTAGTGCTAGTGCACTTGCGTGACCTCTATGTCGCAGCGTCGCATGGTATGTGATCGCAACGGCTGCTTGCAATCGGTAAGGAAGTCAGCGTTGAAGCAGAAAATGTATAAAATGATTATGCACAGTGACCGACGTGACTTTACCTGGTGGAAATGGTGACCGTTTGAAAGACGGAGCACAGGCGGCTCGTCCGAACCGAGTAAGCGTGACAGTGTGACGCAATTACAAGCGCCCAGTGACGGAGCGCGTTCTGCACGTGGCTCCGCTTTCTTCCTCCTCGCATTCAAGTTTGTACAGGGTGACTTCTAACTGTAGTTCTGGGTCTCAAACTGTCCTGGATTCATGAAAGTGAGACTATGCTCTATGCACGCCATCTTGATTTACGCCTTACGCTGCATCTTCGTCAACAATAGACCCATCATCAAATACGTTCTCAGGCTAGAGACTGAGATACGATCCCATGCTGCCCCAAACATAGGTCGCGGATACCGCACTCGGGCGGGAACGGTTGAACCCATACCACCACCAGGTCGTTATTTTCCCACGACCTCCAACCGTTCCCCCCGCTGGCTTTCAGACAGCGGAGGGCCCAACAATGCCCCTTGCCTCTCGTCGAGAGAGGCCCTGCCCGTACCTGGGCCCCCGCCGTCGCCGCCCGCTGGCTCTCGTGTGCTCTCGACTGGTGCGGCCTCTTAGCCTGCCACGTATATACCCTGTACTCGTCTATGCCGCACCTCCCGCGTGTATGATACCCTGTGTGACCTACCGGCCCCTGCGCCCCTGCGTGTGCTCCCTTTGACTGCCTGCGTCTACCATGAGACGGTCGCGCTGTGCGTGCCCGCGCACTCGCTGTGTGCGGCCCTCTGCGCGAGCCGCACACGACCTTGTGCCGTATATTGTATTTGGCGCCGTGTGATCGTGCCCGGGGCGCCTCGTCCGGTCGTTGCGCGCGTTGCCGCTCGCCCGGCGCTCACCTGCCTCTCTACCAGTTTGGGCTCCGCGAGGCTACCAACCAGCCGCCGCCCGCCGCCCGCCGCCCGCCCCTGCTTCCCTTTTCTGGTGGCCTTGTCTCCCGATGCATCCCACCCGAACCCATGTGCGGCTTTCCCCTGTGGCTTATCTGCTACACGTCTGGCCCTCGTTTACACTGCTGTACGTAACCTCCTTACCCACACACCACCCTCTCTGGCTTCGCGATCAATGCGCGCCTCCCTTCAAAAATTTATTTTCCCCTTTAAATACCTCTGGGCATAGCCAGGCTGGGCCACCACCCTCCCTGCCCTCTACGGCCACATCGTACGTGTCTCTGTGCCCGTGCTCCCTGTCCTCTGACTCTCCTTTTTCTGAGCAGGAGTTGCGACTTCCCGTCCCTGGCTAAACGACTGCATCTGTCTAACCTAGACGACGAGGACACACCGCGTTAGTATGGAGAATTTCCTACACTTTCCAAGCCCCCCGAGGAGCGAGCCCGCGCTGCCGATGCGCTCGCCCTCCCGCCCGCACTCCTACCCGAGCTATGCCCGCGAGCGCGCACCCGCCTACCCATTCTCGGACACCGCGGCTGCTGGCTCATTGGACAGTGCCGGCTTCGCTCCGCGCGCCGCTCCCGCGCCGGGGCCCGCACCGCCGGCCCCGCGCCTCCCCGCTTTTGGCCCTCAAGCGCCGCCACGCGTGCCCATACACGTGCTACCGGCGCTGCTGCGAATGCCTGTCGTTGAGCTCCCCATTCGCCACAGCGCCCTCCTGCGAGTCACCGAGCGGGCTGGTCTACTCGGAATCTCTGACAAAGTCGAATGGCGGCTGCTCGAACAGCCGCAACAGCCCATCCGACCCGGGCTGCCCATCGCCTTCTTCGACCACCGCGGATATTACCGTGGGATCTCTCGCACGGTCGGCAAGGTCGTCGGGTTCGACCGCTACTGGGTGACTTTCATCCTTTCCTCAGGCCGCTCCGCCTCCGCGACGGTGCAGACCCTCACTGTCCCCGCTGAGCACGCCGCGCTCCCGCTCCTTTTACGCATCGTCCGCGCTCTCCTCCTCTTTTACCTCCCTGATGAACATCCCTACGAGTCTACGAGCCTCCCCATCCTCACGCCCCTCCGTATGTAGTCCTCGCTGTCTGTACTTACCTAATTCGAGCCCCGACTTCTGGGCGCGCGCTGATGGTGATTCGCGTTCCTGCGCTCTTCTTTGCGTGTGTGACTCTTGCAAGCAGCAACGGATTGCGCGGCCCCGCTCCAGCGCCCGGCGAACTGCCGAGGCTCCCCGCGTCTATCCCTGACTTCTGACGCCCATCTTGCGCCACACACTCTACAGGACTCGCTGAGCACGATCTCGACACGACTCGCTGCTTTCTGCTTGCTCCAGTCGCGTTCGCCGGGCCACGCTCCTCGCGCCACGACTGGTCTTCTTTTACGGCTCTGGCGCGTCGCGCTCCCATTGGCCGGTGTGGGCCCGCCTGTCCCTACGTTCCTGACACTACTCTCTGTTGACTTGCGCCAGTCCTGACCGTCGGCTGGTGCGCACGGTGGGTCTCCTTTTTGGGCAGGAGCGCGCCCTGTCCTCGCCGACTTCAACGACGCCGCCCCGCGGCGGCGTCGTGCACACCGGCCCCAACCTCGTCTGCCCCGTGGCGCTGCGCCATCTCGCGGTACCACGCTGGCGAACCCCTCCGTACGTCAACCTTCCTTCCCGCGGAAGCCTTCGCGCAGCCCAGCTGCTGCCTCGTCTCAGTTCGTTGCCGCCTCGCGTTCTGCCCGCCCGACGCTACGACTTATCATTTGTGCAAAGTCCACGGTCTGACAGGGTATTTAAGACCCTCTGCCCACCCATGGTTAAAAGCAGCATCCTCGTCTTCGTACACCATACAACATGGCTGTCATCACTCGTGCCTCCGACCCAAAATCTCCCCGCGAACCTGCACCGGGCCCGGCGCCCGCTCCTGCAGCCTCTCGCGGCGGTCGTTCCCGACGCGGCACCCCGCGTCCCCCGCCTGCGTCTTCCAGCTCCCGCTCGCGCGGGCTCATCCTCGGACCCCTGGCTGAGGGTCGATCCCGCGGCACGCGCGGTACGTCTCTCCTGCGTGCACCGAGCGCGCCCGTACTCACTTCTGACCTCCAGCGGGCCCTGTCCCTCGCGGCACGACCGCGCGCCCTAGCGGCAGTGGGCTCTCCGTCCCCGTCGCCTTCGTCGCCGGGCCTGGCGGGCCTCCCGTCTCCTTCACCGTCTTCGGCGACTCCGCTGCGCCTCCGCGCGCTGCTTCGGAGGGCCCGTTCGCCCCTGGCCCGCCCGCTCCACCGCCGCGCGAGCACGCTGTCCTCGGCGGCCACAGCGCCACCCCCGTACCCTCGACCTCCGGTAGCCCGATCCCGCTACCTACTGCCGCTGCCCACGGCGGCATTCGCGGCTCTCCTGCTGCGCCAGCGGTCATCCCGTATGTCTACTGCGTTTGTCCACTGCCTCCGTTTTGCTTACCCCACCCGTGCCCTCGTCTTCAGGATTGCGCCTCCGGACCGCATCATCGAGGCACCTGCCCGTGAACCCGACCTGGCCGCTCGTCGTGCCAGTCCCGCGCCGGCTAACGACGTCGGCACCACCACCTCGGCGCGTGCTGCTGGGAAGGCCCGCGCGCTCTCCCTCTCGCCGTCCCTGGTGCCTCTCGATGAGGATGTGCCCTCCCGCGACCACAGCCTCGGGGCCTCCCCGCGTCGGGACGCTAGCCCCGCTCCTCCCGTCCCTGGGACGCATGCGGACGGTGACGCGGAGGCCCCCGGCGGCGAGGACGACACTTTCTACGCGGACGCCCTGTCTCAGACCTCCGCCGAGGAGGTTCTGGAGTGGGGACCCAGCGGCGGGCCTGAGACTCCGCCCCGCCGCAACGCCTCCACCGAACCCCACGCCACCCTCTTCACCACTGGCGTCGCCGCGCTCCTCGAGGAGGTTCAACGCCTACTTCCCGCGGCGCCCTCTGCCTCGACGAGCGGCCCTTCCCTCTCTTTCACCCCCAAGCCGGCCGAGGGCTTCCCGTACATCCATGATGCTATACCCGCCGCCCACCTGGCGAACCTCACTAAACAACAGGCGATCGACTGGGAGAAGTTCCGCGGGCCCAAGATCCTCGTCCGTTTCGGGATGCACGGCGCCCTTGACGACACCATCCACGACTACCTCCACTTGGCCGACCGCGCCACTAGCGAATTGCACGCGTTCCTGGGGACGTCCTCTGCCACCGTCGCGCTTCCCCTCCCCAAAGTTCAACCCTCCCGCACCAACGAGGCTCCGTACGCGGCGCTCATTCGCGGCGTGTCCGAGGAGGAGGCTGCACGTCTCCTCGACCAACAGGTCCTCGCTACCCCGCGCATCACCTTGTTCTTCTTCCCGTTCGGTTGGAAGATGCCCACTCTCCTGGGCGCCATCACTGGCTTCCGCGCCTCCGACGAGGAGGAGGTGTACGACGCTGTGCGCGACCGCCTCGAACCCCTTATCCCGATGATCATGACGCTCGCATACGAAAACCCGGTCATCGCCGCCGCCGTCTCGCTCGAAAGCCACGCGGCGAAAGTCATCAAATCCATTCGCGTGAAATTCCTTCCTTTACGCACGGACGGCGGACACCCGGACGACCATTACTACGTGTACGCCTCCCTCCCTTTCACTACTTTCACGTCTTTTCAAGCCGTTCAACGTCAGTTGGCCGCCGCGGACTGGAAGCACTCGTTCGCGGGCCCGGGCACGTTCCACATCCTCAGGGAGCCCTTCTGCTCCTTGTGCCACGGAGCCGACCATCCCCTGGGCCTTTGCCCCTTCCCGTCCATTCCGGACTGGATCACGGCCCGTGACCCTCCTCCACCCCCTCCTCCGCGCGATGTTCAGCCGCGGGGCCCCTCCGGACCTAAGCGTCGTGCGGAGGACCAGGGCCGTGGCGACTCCCGCCGCAAAGCCCCGCGCAATTATTAAACTATACTTTGTACTGCTTGTTTATACTTTGACTAATTAATTCGTGCCTTGCGCGTCTGTGCCCGCATATACCGGCCCTCCGGGGCACGGGAAAGCCTGACTACCTCGTGCGCGTCCATACCCACCTATCACGCGACAGCCTATTTAGGCTCTGACGGGTCGTGGCCTTCGGCCGAACATGGGTTGCCTTCGGCGTCCCTCCGTCAGCTGTGGCGAGAGCAGTCCTCTCCCCGTGGCCTGTCTAACAGCTGTAAGCAGGCTTCGTACACCCAGCGCCTACTCATTACAATACGTCATTACACCAGTCTGGTTCTGCACGGGTACTCGGTACTCCTCGCGTCGAGCGACACGCCGCGTCCGCTGCCTCTCGCGGCGTGAACGACCTCGGCGACGAGATCGGTGGCAGCCTCGCTCTCCCTCGCACGCCTGGCATCCTGACGCCGCGTCGGCGCGAGTGTCGGGATTCCTTTGCCAGTTCTGCGCGCGGCGGCGATCCGGATCCGCCACGCGGTGCGTGCCTGGGACGGCCCGCGTCTCCCGCGCCGACTGCGGCCCCCTCCGCCGCCGGCGCGCCGCGCGGCGTCGCGGCCGAGCCTACAGTGCCGCGCGCACGCTCTCGCAGCTCTAGCGCGTCCAGCGTTCTCCCGCCGCCAATCGACCTGGCTGCCTTGCGCCGCCTTGCGGATGAGGACGTCAGACGAGCGGCTGGTGAGCACCGACCGCCTGCTGGCCCCGAGGCGGACGCGACCACGGCCCCGGCCACGGCGCCGCCGACGCTTCTGTGCCGTTCGGCGAATGTCCAGAAGTGTCGTGACAACCATGGACTGTTCCTTGAGCATAACAGAGACGCTGACATTCTGTTCGTTCAGGAACCGTTCCTGGGGTTCATCAAGATTGTGGCTTCTTCCTCGAATCCGGACGGGGAAGAATACTTCCATACTTCCGCTCACCGCAACTTCCTATGCTTGGGATTCTCGGACACCACCCGCGTCCTCATCTACGTCAACGTGCGATGGCGACGTGCCAGTCCTCAGGTGCGCCCAACGTGTGTCAGTCATAGAGACGTCCTATGCGTCACTTTACGGCTGGACGATGGCTTCGATTTATCTCTCCTTAATGTCTATAATGATTCGCGATCGTTCGATGCTGTCTCCCATCTTCTTGATCGATCCGACCTTCTCCCACAGATCTCCATCATGGCAGGCGACTTTAACCTGCGGGACCCATCCTGGGATTCTGGCCAGCGGCGGCCCGGGGCTGAACAGCGTCATCTCGCCCAATGTGACCTCCTCAAAGAACTGGCGCTGGATCGCCTGGGCCTTTCCCTCCTCAACGACCCCAATGGTCCGCCCACGTGGCTTTCAAATAACCTGGGCGTCCGCGAGGGTGTTCTGGACCTCGTCTGGGTCCATCCCAGCCTGCGACACCGCGACGGCCTCTTCGTCGACGACTTATCGCGCCACCGGAGTGATCACGCCATCCTCCGCTGGTCCGTCCCAATCCCTTCCCTCCCCACGCCCCTGCCCAATGTGCGCCGCGGATCCGAGGAGGGTGCGGCTTACGTCCGTAGCTGTCGCGCCCTGTTCAAAGCCATCCCCGACGACTACGAGTCTCGGGACCGGGTTGAGCAAGTGGGCCAGTGGCTCTCGTCGCGCCTGGACGATATCTGGCAGCAGCACGCTACCACGCCCCGTCCCTCCCGCCGCTCCAAATCCTGGTGGAGCCCGGAGTGTGGTGTCCTCGCGAAGTCGGTACGCGCCCTCCGCGTCCAGCGTAAAACGATCGCCGCACGGCGGCGCGACCTGCAGGCACACCGCCCTGCCTCTCCCTCCCCTGCGCACGGCGCCTGGCTCGCTGCCGTCACCCGTCTCACCTCCGAGCTGGCGGACCTCGCGGGGCGTATCGATCGCACCACGAAGCGTCTAAAGGGTGCCGTGCGCCGGGCGAAGCGGACTTTCTTCGATGAGCTCATGGCAAAAACCCATCCCTCGAGAATCTGGGATCTGGTGGCGTGGACCCAGCCCCGGCCCGTCACCGCCACTACGGGCCTGGTCGATCGCAATGGCCAACCTGCAGACCGGCCCGAATCGCTGGCCGCCATGTTTCAGGATCAATTCACTCCTGCCAATCCTCGTGGCATCGACCTCACCATTCTCGACGATATCCCCCAGCGCGAGGAGCGCTCTTTCCCACCATTTTCCTCGCGCGAACTGCGCGACGCGCTGAAAAACACCAGCAACTTCTCTGCTCCGGGGCCGGACCATGTGAGCTGGTTCTGGCTGAAGCAGATCGTCTGTGACCAAAGCGCTTGCACTTGCGGGGATCGATCCCACGACCACTCGGACACGGTAGCGTGCGTCGCCGCGTTCTTCAATGCTTGCGTCCAATTTGGTATCCATCCTTCCGTTTTCAAGCGGTCGCGCACCGTCGTTATTCCCAAACCCTACAAGTCCGACTATTCCACTGTCAAAGCCTACCGACCCATCGTCCTCCTCAACTGCCTCGGCAAACTTTTGGAGAAAGTCATTGCCGCCCGCATGCAGTTCGACTCCCAACGGTTCGGGATCATGCACCCGTGTCAGTTCGGCGGCGCTATCCAGCACGGCACCGCGGACGCCGGGGTTCATTTGGTGCATCACATCCAACAGGCTTGGAAGCGTGGCATTGATTCCTCTGCCCTCCTGCTTGACGTCTCCCAATTTTTCCCCTCCATACATCACAATCTCATGGCTGCTATCCTCCGGAAGCAGGGCTTCCACGGCAGCCTCTGCCGCTTCTTCGAGGATTACCTCGTGGGTCGGCAGACCGAGTTCGTCTTTAACGGCCATCAGTCGGCGCCCACGGACTTCTCCACCGGCGTCGGCCAGGGATCGTCCCTGTCCCCCATCCTCACCGGCTTGTACATCGCTCCCGTCCTTCACCTCGTGGCCCCGGCGGGACGGGTCCTCGACGGCCACGCTACCTTGCAATTCTTTGTTGACGACGGTCTTCTGCACGTTGCGGGCCGGCTGCGCCCCGTTCACGACCGCCGTGATGGCCTCTTCTACAATAACTGGCTCCTCCAGCAACTCTTCTCCTCTGTCCTCTTGCACCTCGGGCGCCTCGGCCTGGGTGTCGAGACGGACAAGCTCGAACTCATGCATTTTCGCCGTGCAAGAGACGCCGTGTGGAGTGCTCGCGATCCGCTGGGGCCCAGACTGAACCTTACTGTCGATGGGCGTCGGTGCACGCTGGAACCCAAACTCACCATGAGATACCTCGGATTCTACCTCGACCCCAAACTCTCGTTTCGGGAGCACGTGCGCTTCTACGCCGCCAAAGCCGCGAGCACCGTATCCGCTCTGCAGATGCTGGGCAACTCTAACCGCGGCATCGCCCCGGCTGACAAGCGCCGCCTGTATATCTCCAATGTCCTCCCCATCCTCACCTATGGCGCTCAACTCTGGTGGCGGCCCAACTGGACGGGCCGCAAATGGATCTCCAAGGCCCTCCAGAAGGCCCAAACCCGAGCCGCGCGCTGGATCACTGGCGCTTTTCGCACGACTCCTACCGGCGGCATGGAAATGTCTGCTGGATTGCTTCCCATTCGCCATCAAGTCAATCGCCTCATGAAAACTGCCTGCTTGCGGGCCAGAACCCTCCATAGCGGGCACCCTGTCCACGCCATCCTCCCGGCGCCGTGGGCGGCAGGGGAGACGAATGTCACGTCGGCGTGGCCCCTGCTCGGCACGCCCTCGGACGCTGTCACCCCTGCCACGCACATTGCCCTCTTCGGACAGTCCGCCACCGAAGCCTTTGATATCCTCCACCCGGAGTGTCGACCGGGCGAGCGGCTCGGCGACATCTTCGAGGACCGCATCACCTACCACCTGGACGCTGCCGACGGTGCACCCGCCCCCCCAAAGTCTGACCAGCCCCGCCTCCAAGACTGGATCCGCACGGCCCTCACCCCGGCCATCGCACAGATGGAAGTGGACATCACAGCCGCTATCGTGTACACCGACGGGTCCCAGAAGTGCGACCCTGGCGACCCGTCCAATGTCGCGGCCGGCGCCGCTTGGTCCGTGCGACATGTCTTCGATGGTACGACCCGCCGCGGCCGGTTCGGATGCGGCAAGGCAACCCCCTACGACGCCGAATTAGCGGCGTTGGCGCGGGGTCTCCGTGAAGCCGTGCGGCATGCGTCGCCGATTGTGACCAACATCCATGTTCTCGCCGACAACAGGGCTGCCCTGGCTGCCATCCTTGCGGCGTCGCGCGGACCCTCCCTCACGACGTCCGTCGAGGCGTGCCAAGTCGTGCGGCCGTGGCTCGCCCAATCTCCTGAGCACCGCTTACACTTCTGGTGGTGCCCCGGACACTCTGGCATCCGAGGAAATGAGGAAGTCGATCGTGACGCGGGCCGCGGTGCCCTGGAACCCTGTCCCGATGTCTCCTTCGCCTTCGCTCGCCAATGCGTGGCCGCCGAAGCGCGGCAGGCCTGGCGTCTCGACATGCTGCGGCCCGCCTACCGCGGTCATGAAAGCCTGGTCGTGGGGCCTGCTGTCGACGCGTGCACGTCGGCATCCTCGAACTGGTTCATTCGCACTGCGGGGCGCAGCTGCCACGCCATGGCCCGCCTCGTTCGGTTCACCACGGGTCATTTCCCCCACGGTCACTTTCGTGAACGCTTCCATCTTGATGGCCCGCGACGCTGCTGGTGCGGTGCGGTGGACATCGAGACTCGTGAGCACTTGTGGTTCGACTGCGAGCTGTGGATTCGCCCGCACTCCCCGCCCGCGCCCGCTGACCCGGATGGCCTCCCGCCCCCTCCGCGTGCTCTGGACTTCCGGTCCCCCTCCCCCGACGACGCGGCTTCTGAGGCGCGTCGCCTCCAGGACTGGCGACGTACGCCGCCCGCCCTTGACGAGGTCGCGCGGTTCTTGCGTCACAACCCTGTGCTTGGCACCTTCCTGTGGCACGACCTGGTCTGCGATGCCCTCGCAGACCTGGACCGGGGCCTCCGCGACTCGATCGCCCTCTTCAAAATCGACCTCCACACGCGCCTCCGACGGAACGCCTTCCTCGCATGGGAAGCGCGCCATCCGGATACCGACGTCGCTGTTTTCACCCGTAAGTTTGCCGTCGCGGCCACCAATCTGGTCGCGCGGCGTTTCTCCCTGTCCTCTGATCTGCGACCCGCCTTGCAGCGTGAGTTTGGGCTGCTCGAGGAGCCTCGGCACCCCCGCACCGACCGGCCCGGTGACTGAGCCGGCGCCCCTTTTTGACATGTTCTGCACCCGCCTTATTTACGTTTATTTATTATGTGCGCATGTACCTTAGTTGTACGCACTATAAACATTGGAATTAAAAAAAAAAAAAAAAAAAAAA
>SWBT01000372.1:0-35266 GCA_005298045.1 Pleurotus ostreatoroseus | reverse complement strand
TCGTGCGCACTGCGCACGAGGGTCTCGAGTAACGCTCTTGTCTGACATCGGCGGAACCACTATGTGGCCTCGCTAAAGGTCGTTGGCTGTTGTCTTTGTTGTTCGATAGGCCCTGGGTATCGTCCTGAGTTTTTTACATATTTTACATGTCGCTCGGCCCGATTGATGTAAGAAACGTTATTAACCAGTTATTTACATGGTTAATTAACACCCGGTAAGTTACCTACGAGTTTCTTCCCGAACACTAGTCCGGATCCCCTCCTAGACTCCGCGCCTAAGTTGACCACAGCACTATAGAGATTCGCCAAGTTGTAATTACTTGCGCACGGGTTGTATAATCGCGCTGGACTCCCCTCTAGCTGACAACGGCGCAGAGGGCTGTACACCGGGATGCAAGAAATAATTTCCGGAGTTATGGATACGCTAAAATGCACTCCTCGGCGCGCCCTTCTTCTCCCTTGTCGTAGATCCTCCGTGGTGAGCTCCACGAGCTTTGTTGGTTGTCAACGAGTTCCCGCCCCCACCGGGTCTCAACGAGGTCAGCCCTACAATGCTCTCGCGAACGGGCCCTCGCTGTATAGCTCTGGATATCTACGTCATAAGATGGGAATCGTGATACCTGTTTCTCGCGAATGAGCCTCTACACCTCACCGCTGTTGGCTGCATCTGGGTACACTACATGAATATGTAGCTAGCTGTAATACGCCATTTTACCACGATCCACTTTACGCAATATGACATGCTATGTTACTTTCTCCCCCACCATCCTCCCAGTAAACTACCGAGACCGCCTTTTGCTGGCGCTGTGGGCTCAGGCGTCATGGGGCGGTCGATCTCTTCGACCTTCGCCCTAGACACTATGCTCTTGATCTCCGGCTGTACCACGCCTGGCTGGGCGCGTTGTGGTACGGGTGCGACGACCTTTGCAGACGTCGCGGCGACAGTCTTACCCGCGCGCTCCTGCAGTTTGTCCATGTCCAACTCAACGTAGTTGAGAGCGATGTCGAAGAAGAGCAGTTTTTTGTACGTTTGTCGGTCTACTGTACCAGTAGCATCGCCGCCGTTGTAGTTAAACCAATCCTTCTTGCATTGCAAGCTTTCCGCCGCAACTTCTTCGTCGAGCGAGGTGAGCAGGTCTTCGGATAGACCGTAGAACGAAGGGTCGAGCGTGTTTATAGGATCGGTGGATAGTGATGGGAGGAGACTGAGTGAAGAGCGTGCTTCGCGGAGGTGCAGTGATGCACGCTGCAGGAGCGTGAGAGCCTCAGCATATTTCTTGACATAAGTATATGATCTTGCTAGGTACTGGCATCTGCGTCGCACTGCATCAGCACATGTTTAGTTGGATATGAGATATCCAAATACACACCGCCTAGCCTTAGTGAATGCTATACGGGCGTCCACGGCAGTAGCAAGATCCGGGCTGTCATCTACAATAGCAAGCGTGCGCATTTGGGTTAGGCTTTGAATGACCGTGTCCAACAGCTTGACGATAGCTGGATAAAGGCGGACATCGATCTTCGCCTTTGGCTTTGCGTGGGATGGCCCTGCGATATCTGCAGCGGCGTGATGCATGGAACCTTGCGACTGGTTTAGAATCGTGGATATCAACAAGAGATCACGTTGGATTCGCCTGGCGAGTAGCTGGTATGTGATGTAGGCATGCACGAATACGAGGTCACGACCGCTGGGACCGGATGAACTCCCAGCACTCAGCTGGAAAAGCACGTAATTGTCAGCATGCATGTCAGGGTCTCATAGGATAGAAGCCTTGCCTGCTGCGCTTCGGCCAACTTCCGTGCCACACCTTCGGCTTCGCTCAAGGCAAGTAGGATAGCATCATACGCAGCCACGCCACGCTTTGACTTGGTACCTTTGCTAACCCTTTCTTTCTTCTGATCGCCATCTCCGACGGATGGAGATAGCTTCGCGCTCTCTGAGTCTTTCAACTTCTGCTCCGCTTCCTGGATCCTCAAGAAGACATCAACGAGCTCCGGATTGCGCACAGGAACCGGCTCGTCCTCCCAAAGCAGCGGCTTCAGCTTCTTCCTCTCCGACGACGCGCCGCCCGCGCTCTCCTTCGCCAGTGCCTGCACCAGCGCGTCATACCCCTCCACGAGCGCATTCTTATGCTGCGCCGCCGCCTCCGCAGCGATGCCGTCGACGTCGTACGCCTTCGCGTTCCCGAGCTCGTGCGCACAGTGGCGGATCTCGGGCCCAATCTCGTCGGCGAACGCGGTCGCCAGCGCCTGCTCGCGGCTCGTGCCCGCGTGCTGGGCGATCGCGTCGAGCAGCGCGCGGGCGACGCTCAGCTGCGCGAGGGCGTCGTCGAAGCCGTAGCGGTGGCGCAGGAAGCGGCCGTTCAGGATCAGGGTGTAGACCGTCGCTTGGACGAGGGAGGATGCGGGCAGTCGGCCCGCGGCGTATAGGGCCTGGCAATGAGAGAGGAGCTCGGTCGCCCAGTTGACAGCACGGCGGAAACGGGAGGTGGCATTCTTACGAAGGACGCCAGCTTTGTCCGCGTTAGCGGGGAGGGTGGCTAGCTGGGATAATTCGCGGGAGTATGTCCAAGCCCGCTCAGCTTCGAAAAGCAGAAGCTCTAAACTGAGACCGAGTCATGAGTCGTTCAAAGACGACGAAATTATGTCTGCGTACTAAGCATCCTTGATCTCTTCAAGCTTCACAGGAGGAAGCTTTTTGAATTCGCGGCCCTTTCCATGGGTCAACTTCAGAGAAGACCGAAGACGATGCGTCCTATTCGCACAGTGTTTCCTGTACCGTTCATAGTCATTATAGCGCAATCCATAAGCGTTCCGCTGTTCATTTGCAAGAAGCAATGCTAATAGCAATTTATGTAAGTCTTCATCGTGATGTGCGAGTATGTGATCCGACGTACCTTGGAAAGCGAGCCTCTCACTCGCGGTCTCCGTCATATTTTGTGAGATATAATTTCGAAGGCTTGATATTCCGTGCTGCCACGTAGATCAGAATGAGCCAGACGGTGTACGAAGGTCCCTGGAGGTGATGGAAGGAAGGAGAACGCTTACGCGCTGAAATCGGACGCGATGGGCGCCTTCCGCCTGCGGTATTCGATTGTTATATTAGACCACCACTTCGACTCCTCACTCTACTTTCATCTACTCCCCCAGATCCGAGAAAAGCTATAGCGATGGCCGCAGAAATACTTGACCCTACCCTGCAGAACGTCTTGGACCAGAAGTCTCTCAAATGGATATTCTGCGGCATGTCCTTTCACATGGGTTCCTGGTTCATGACAAGCTTATGATTGTGTTCGCCGTTCAGGTGGCAAGGGCGGTGTAGGTGCGACCTCATGCAATTTCCATGACCTCTGCGATTGTTGATTTCCGGAAACCTGTATAGGCAAAACCACGACTTCGTGTTCATTAGCCATCCAGCTGGCGCAATGTCGAGAGTCTGTTCTACTCATCGTACGCCGCCGTTATCATTCATTGTTGTGCCCATGGTCCTGAGAACAAAGTATACAGTCGACAGACCCCGCGCACAATCTTTCCGATGCATTTGGCCAGAAGTTCTCGAAAGACGCGACCAAGGTGAACGGCTTCGATAACCTCTACGCAATGGAGATCGATCCCACAAGCGCGATCCAAGAAATGGTGGAACAATGTATGAGTAACCTATGTATTTTCGGTCGATGTGTACTGAATCGTGAGCTTTCCAGCTGATCAGAACGGCATGATGGGCAGCATGATGCAGGACCTTGCCTTTGCAATCCCCGGTGTGGACGAAGCAATGAGTTTCGCGGAGATCATGAAGTACGTTCAACCCCCTCCTTTCCGTTGACATTTTCTTATTCATTACTCAGACACGTCAAGTCCATGGAATACTCTGTCATTGTATTTGACACTGCGCCCACAGGCCACACGCTGCGTTTCCTCTCATTCCCGACCGTGCTCGAGAAGGCACTCGGCAAGCTCAGCACGCTCAGCGGCCGCATCGGGCCCATGCTGAACCAGATGACGTCGCTCATGGGCGGGCAGGCGGACCAGACGGAGGACATGTTCGCGAAGCTCGAGTCGATGCGCGCCGTCATCACGGAGGTGAACACGCAGTTCAAGGACCCCGAGAAGACGACGTTCGTCTGCGTGTGCATATCGGAGTTCCTGTCGCTGTACGAGACGGAGCGGCTCGTGCAGGAGCTCACTGCGTATGAGATCGACACGCACAATATCGTGGTCAACCAGCTGCTGTTCCCCAAGAAGGGTGAGTCTCGTGCCTTTTCTTGTGCGTGACATTTTATCTTACGGCCGAGAAGACTCGAACTGCGAACACTGTCGCGTGCGACATGCTATGCAGCAAAAGTACCTCAACGAGGCGCACGAGCTCTACGACGAGTTTTTCCATATAGTGCAGCTCCCCCTGCTCACGGAAGAAGTCCGTGGTCCGGCAAAGCTCCAAGAATTCAGCAAGATGCTCGTCACGCCTTACAAGCCTCAGGAATGAGATCAACACCGTTATATATTCCTAGAGCTGTGGATTTTGGACCTTGTGTGTATCATACCTATGTTAAGCACATGTATTCGAAAACTTGTGGCTGAGTAGCCTCAGGATCGCTTGACCTTGACGGCAGGCTGGCCGTAGTAATACCTAGTGCGGCCTATGCCCATGAACCAAGCGATTCTGATATTCATGATGTCAGCTAAACTGCAGTGGCGGTGTCCGCCGTAACGTGCTCACCTCGACACCATTAGGAAGACAACGAAGGTGATGTTACCGTGGGTCGTGGGATTCCAGTCTGCAATTGCATAGCGCAACTCCACAGGTAAACCAATCCATGTTGCGATGATGCTGCGTATAGCGGAGCAGTGTGTGAATGAGTGCGTACTGAGCACGACGCAGTACTTACTGGGTAGCCTGTTGAAAATATATCATCAGACATTTGAGAACAGAGTGGATTTGATCACGCACATCTGCAACCCCCATTGCAAAGAGGCTCGCTCCTAGGATGCGCTCCTGCGCTGCGGGGTTGTCTGGAAGGGCGTCTCTCACGGCTCTGAACACTAAGCTAGAGAGCATGCCGAGAAGCAAGTAGCCTGCGTCATAAGCGAAATAATCAAGTGTCATACGACAGTTCCAATCTTATGCAAAATAACGAAACGCACAGTTTCCCAATTGCAGAATTGACATTTCGGTCCGGGGTTCGAGTGCTTTGGCTGGGGCTAATGTACCGTCAGGGATGAGTTCGTGATGGAACCAAGCAGCGCCGGGGAATGTCCAAATGAAGAAACAAGGCAGCATCGTGAGCACTAAGACGCGTTGGTCGCGGTCCGTCAACGAGGCGGGGTCCTGAGAAAATTCGGACACGTACTGGGTTCGATGTAGAGGAACAGCCAACGGTAGAACCCCGTCAATGCGGGAAACGAGTCTTGCGCTGGCATTTCTACGATCCTGTCGAGGTTTCCAGTCCACTGTGTGCACCGTGCAGCAAGATTCTGCGGGTCGTCAGCCTGGGAGGTCGTAGGAAAGCAGAACAGCGCTGGTGGCACGACTTCGAGCAATAAATGAGGTTGAGCTCGAACCGGCCCGGGAAAGCCGGCACCGTTCTACAGCGCAAAGCGCGGACACGCAGCGCAATTATCGACCACGTACTTTGCTTCGCTCCTTTAACTACAGCTAATTTTCAGACATGACAGGACCCAGAAACAACCTCTCTGCGCGCAACGACGCCACCCCAGACAGTCCCGGGTCCTCCATTTTTGACCTGCCTACCCAACCAGGTCGCCGGACGAATGTACCAACCCCTGCATCTGTACCCGCCGACCACGAGAACGCCGCTGACCACTCACTCTCGAGATTGGCAAAGATGTTAATTGATACAGAGTCCTCTGCGAGCGCAGTGCCTTCGTGCATCGTCGTCTCCGGTGGGACAGGTTGTAACGCAATTTGTGCAGCGTTCGGGGATGCATGCTATGTGCTACCCGTCTCAGACGATGGCGGCTCTTCCAGCGAGATCATACGTGTTCTTGGTGGACCTTCGATAGGTACAGTTATCTTGTTCAACAACCATATTCTCAACCTATCGAGACTGTAGCTGAGTAACTATTTGACTCATTTATAGGTGACATACGTTCACGGCTAGTGCGGCTTATACCGCCCGCACCGCCGTCTTCACCTCTGGATTGCATCAAGAATCTGCTTGCATATAGGCTACCCGCACGCTGCACGGAGAGGGAAGCACGGGACGAATGGCGAGATATTGTAGAGGGAAGAAGTTCGTTGTGGTCGGGGATTCCCAATGACCGCAAGGAATTAATCAGGGGTACGGCTCACTCTCGGAATATATACCGAGCTTTCATTCATTTTTACAGGCTTTCTCGTATATTTCGAGAACCAGGTCCTCAAACGAGCACATAAGAACTTTTCGTTCTTGAACGGAAGGTACAGCCTACTTGGAAGCTTGGTACTCTTGTCGCTCCACTCACCTCCCCATGCAGTGTAGGGAACTACTTCTTGGCCGCAGCTCAAGAATTCTTCCGATCGCTCCCATCCGCTATCTTCCTCTTTTCCTCGATCACCAACAGCCAAGTGAGTCTTACCCCTCTACACAGCTTTTCTTCCTACTAACAACCAGGATACTTGCCAGGCCCACATCCTCCCCGTCATCGTCACCAACCACACCGTAACGATCGCAGCCGAACTAGTCAGCCCATCTCTTGCCTTGCTGTGCACGCGCGGACGCTGAAACGAGTCTTGTCCTTCTTGGCCTGATGTCATCATCTCAATCTCATTCTGAAGGAGAACGGCGCGCGACTCGTGGGCCAGTGCGAGATCTCTCACCCCGTGCGTGGCTCGGGCGTGCGCATTACGCTCGACGGCGCAGACGGCGACGGCGATCCGTTGTCGCCTATGGATGACATGCACGAGACGATCGCGAAGCCGAACAACGTACTATTTGAAGCGAGCAAGAAGGATGAGTACGAGCCGCTGGATGCGAGGATATCTCGTGCGTATAATTTGACCTTCTGAGGCCGACTACTGCCATGTTATGAACTTTGTCTTCCCCTGATGGGCGTGTACAGGGCTGTTTTATATCAATGCATACGGGAACGAGATCCATCCGTCACCAAATCAGGAGTACATCACGAATCTTGCAAATAAGGAGGTCCTGGTGTACTCGTGCGGCTCTCTTTGGACCAGGTATGTTCTTGTCTTATGTTATACGCTGGGCTAGCTTGGCTAATATCAACGTAGTGTCATGCCCTGCCTCGCTTTGCGTGGCGTCGCGAACGCAATCGCGCGCTCGCGCTCACTGCGTGCCAAGGTTCTTCTCTGTAAGTTTCATGATCTTTCGCACCGAACTTCGATCGTTGATTGTGGGTGTGCAGTGAACTCGCAGAACGATAGAGAAACGGACAGGTACAATGCGGAAGACTACATCAAGTGAGCCAGAACCTGTTTGCGTTTGATCTATAATTGATCAGGATGTGATGTATAGAACTATCGTTCGTACTCTGAATAGGCCTTATCGTCGATATTACGGTGGCATAGGGGACTCGTCAACGACATATCCGGTTTCTGCTTTCATTACGCACATGCTGTATTTGAAAGGGACACTGGTGCCCGTCGATTTGAAGACGGTCACGGTGAGCTCCTGGTCAAGTGCGTCGGTACATGCGGTCTGACTCGCCTTCAGGCTCTTGGTGTCAAATGCGTTGAGGTGGAAGGCGTCACGGACGAGAAGACCGCGGTACCCAAGTTCTCCGCGAACAGCGTCCGGAGAGCCATCGTCAGTCTTCTGGAGGAAGAGACGACGCCTTCCTAGCGACTGCCCGTCGTTCGGGTCCTCCTACGAGGTGCCGACAACCCGCCGGGCCCCGTGCTGATAGAGACACAGGTTGGGTGAATTGCGCACTGCGCGAGTGGAAGGCAGGTGTGGTCACCAGCAGGGACATCAGACGTCTAAGATCAAATATAACGGACCTATCACAGTATGTCTGGGTTGCTATAGGCAGTATATTGGATATCATGGACCACTAGAGACATGGTAGATGGCTATTGATCCTTACCTTCGGAGCGTGCACAGGGGACGGCAACGGGTAACCGTGAGAACGACCTGCCATGTTTGGACTCGCGCTGTACCTTTGTATTTCAAGAGTGATGGGTCTGTGACGATCTTTCTGGTTGCCCCTTGGTTGCCCTCTATCGGCCGCTGTCCCTCGAGGCCTCGCTGCTGCCCATTTCTTCGTCTGGGACTCTCTTTTATCTCTTTATTTCGCTTTCGCAAGTCTAAGCTATCGACAACCGCGGGTCGGACTCTAATCGCCTTGTGCGGGAACGAACTCGCACAGCCGTCACTCTTTGCTTGGCTCTCTGGCCTGCTGATTCGGATAAAGCTGCCGCACGCTCTCGTTCTGCGCAGTATCTTGCTTTCGGCCACCCATCATCGATGTATCGAATATTGCAGTACGCGGCCGTGTTCCTGTGGGGGATTTCCTTTGTCTCTGGTGAGTACCTTTACTAGCAAAGCTGATGGCCTACGAAGGACATGGATGGCATGTCCATACTGCTGCGGAGGATTTCTGGCAAATTGGCGTGCCATCCGGTGGAGGAAGAAAGACGGCGAGCAAGCTGACCATGGGCGAAAGTATGCAAGACCTGTGATCGTGGGGCGCAAACAATACACGGGCTGGGAGTCGTGGGCCTACGACCTTGCACAAGCTTTGATGTTGCTTCGTAGGCCCTCAAGCTTCCTTCCGCCCCTGTTCCTGAACCCAATATCCTGCTCTCACGGAGCGACACTCACACTTCCCCGGGCACACACAGTGAACCACTTTCCAGTTTATGGAATGTGCCTGAGTACGAATGGGTCATCCTGAGTATATGTACGCCTTGTAAGGCAGTGCACTACTCAAGGCTGCTCAGATGACCTCTACGCACATCTGCAGAGAGAATTCGCAAATGATTATCCGTGCCGTCTGGTAACTGCTCAGCCGTTGTGGCCTTTTCTTTTGACGTTATAATGCTCGCATTACTTACACCACGTACGATCGCTGACCATGGCTTTCCTCCCAGCTTCAAGTGCACCGCCTCGACCTTTGAAACGGTTAGAGCACCCATCAACACTTGCGCTAGAAATCTTGCCACGGCGGCCAAGTGCCGCCGGCACGTACAGCAAACGCTCATACCCGCTAGACTCGCCTGTGCTGCGACACTCTGATACTTTCCGCCTGAAGCTCTCCGCCTTTGGCGACACATTCCACCTCCACCTCCGCCCCAACGAGCACCTCATACACCCTGCCGCACGGATCAACTACTATGCCACCACTCCCGATGGTCGCAACGTCCTCACACACACAGAACCGTTACTGCGAGAATCGGTCAAAGCGTACTGGGGCGAGGTGGTCGATGCCGACGCGTCCGCGGGGCGTATGCGCGAGGACGCTGCGGGCGTGTGGCCTCGCCCGTCCGGTACAGGCGAGCTCGGCTGGGCGCGCATCGTCGTGCACCACCAAGGCGACGTTGCGGCGGGCGTGCCGCCCAGTTTTGAGGGCGCATTCTCGGCCAACGGTATCGTACACCACGTCATGACAAAGGACAACTACCTGCGAAATAAGCTCTCGCTCGACCCACACGTCTTCGAGGACTCGCCCGACTCGGAACTCGTAATTTTCCGCGACTCGGATGTAATGACTCACCAGGAGTACCATGTTGCCCAGGGCGGATTGGACAACGGCTTGACGCTGTCGCCCGCGCGGACATGTGCGCACGACAATCTGGAGTTCAATACTAACCCATTGCTGAACCCTGCACTGAGGCGGCCGACACGCCAGGAGGTAACACCGTGGTACGATGCTTTCGGCTTCCATAGCTTTTCCAACGTGTCGAAGCGTGACGATGTTGCGGGGGGTAACTACACCACAAAGTTGGTTCTGCCTATATATCTTTTTGGAGATGCTGTATCTGACGGCCCACCAGCTTCGAAAGCAGCATTGGTCAGTCTGCTGGTTGCCCGACAACACCGAAGGTGGTCTACGTAGGCGTCGCTGCGGATTGCGCATACACCAGCGGTTACGGATCGACGCAGAACGCCAGCCAACAGATCATCAACAACTTCAACACCGCGAGCGCGCTCTACAAGTCCACCTTCAACGTCAGCCTGGGCATCGTCGAGCTTCAAGTGCACGAACCTGAGTACGTAGTGTCTCTTTCAAAGCAACGGTTTGATCGATTTATCCAACTCGAATCGGCTTTTGTAGATGCCCAACGACAGCAGATCCGAGTACGCCGTGGAACGTAGGCTGCGAGACCAACGTCACTCTGAACGACCGTCTGTCCCTGTTCTCTGAGTGGAGAGGCCAGAAGGGTGACGATGGTGCGGGCTTGTGGCATCTTATGAGCGGTTGCCCAACGGGTACCGAGGTTGGCATTGCTTGGCTTGCCACGCTGTAAGTGTCATGTCCGGTCCATAAGCTGCGAATGCTGATTCGGTTGATTAGATGCCAGCAGACAACGACGGGATCTCCTGGTCAGTTTGTGTCCGGGACTGCTGTATCTACGTCCGGCCGTGTCGAGTGGCAAGTCGTTGCACATGAAACTGGACACAATTTTGGAGCGATAGTGCGTACTTTGGAGTATGATCCGTATCTCAAGCTGATCTAATGATCCTTCTAGCACGATGTCAGTAGCACAACTCACACTTCAGTCCACGACTGACATTTCGTCACATAGTGCACAGAGGATACTTGCTCATCAACTCCCGGCCAATGCTGCCCGCTATCCTCCGGTACTTGCAATGCTAACTCACAATTCATTATGAGCCCCACAGCCGAAACTTCGGAGATGAAGTTCTCCCCATGCACTCTAGGAAATATATGTACGTGGCTTCCTCATCCTGTGTCATAGCATCCACTGACGAAGTCCCAGGCTCTCTCATGCTCAGCAGCGCCAGCCAGCGTACTAACACAACTTGCTTGATTGACGCCACCACTGCGAGCACCCAGAACACAATCGGCCTCCAGATGTGCGGCAACGGCATCGTCGAGGCGGGCGAGGACTGCGATCCAGGCAAGGGCGTGAACTCGACCTGCTGCGACTCGGCCACGTGCAAGTTCACGCAGGGCGCGGTGTGCGACCCCGACAGCAGCCCGTGCTGCACCGACCAGTGCTCGTTCGCGCCCGCGACGACGGTGTGTCGTCCGTCGAAGGATGCGGCGTGTGACCAGGCGGAGATGTGCACGGGCAACTCGTCGGCGTGCCCTGCGGATATATTCTCGCCTAACGGTGCGTGCTCATGTTTGAGACCTGCAAATCCGTATTGATCTATAAACGCCTTGTGTAGGTCAAAGCTGCGGCGCGAACGGTCTCGCGTGCGCAAGTGGCACCTGCACATCTCTGGACTGTGAGACTTTCCTCTCCATCTTCATGTGTTTTCACTGATCTGGTTGTCAGTACAATGCCAAACGGTCGGCGCGTCTATGAACTTGCAGAAAGCGTGCCCATCGCACGACGACAAGAGCTGTCAAGTCTCTTGCCAAGATCCCACAGCTTCGAATCAGTGTGTGCTCTTGCAGTCTCCCCTCATCGATGGTTCCCCATGTGGTAAGCTTCTGGTCGAGGTGGTTTATCAGATCGCTCACGCCTCGCATGTCTCGTCCAGGATATGGGGGGTCATGCGTGCAAGGCACTTGCAAAGCGGGTAGCGTACTAGATACTGTGAAGGTAGCATCCCTTAATCGATCGATAAGATGTCCGAGGTTCTGACCCTAACCCTCCCTAGGCATGGTATGTGCAAAACCTCCAAATCTCGATACCCGTCACCATCGTCGTGGGTGTTGTCATCCTTCTCATACTTGCAATTATCGCTAGAAGTATGTCTGCACTGTCTCAGTCTGTGTCTATAAACTGATCCTCTATTTTGTAGTGGTCTACAAATGCTGCACCAGGCGTCAAAGAAAAGCATCTGTTGAAGGTGCTCTAAGAGGGGCCCGGGCGCAGCGGTTAGGAAGCTGGGTAACTCCACCCGACATGAGTCAAGTACCTCAGGACTATAATCGGCCATATGGGTATCGATGACCTGGCGATGTCTAGTCTGGATTGGAAAGCTTGTCAGCATTGATCGAATAAATTATATTTGTTTGCAAGTCTGCTGTCTCGCAAAGCGCGCAAGTGCGTACGAAAACCATCTATGAGCCAATGATTATTGGATTAATCCACTACCTCAAATGCAGCCTGAGGTCGTAGCCATCTAATCGGAAGCAAAAGTCCCGACGAAGTCACTTCACATGCGCAATCCTCGAGCTTCTTAACCTCCTCCTGTTCGATAAAACAGCGCGTTATGACCAAGTGTTCTAACGGGGCACACTGGGAAGAGTCCTTCCGTCGCAGTAAGGCCTCTCGTAGGGCCTTCATAGTCTCCGGCTCATAAGCTTCAAACGGAGGAGTTGGCCCTCTAAAATCAACCCTATTAAAGACCATCCGAGAAAGCGCAGGGAGAGGGAAAGATCGGACTTCATGGCTTCCCTGACTGATGGTCTGTGCAGGCGCGACTCGAGGAGATAGAAGGCGAGCATATGCAGCTGATGACCAGCCGTGGCAATGCATCTCTTTGACGTTGGGAAGATGGTCCAGTAAGCGAGAAACAGCGACTTTCGCAGCGTAATCATGATTGCGCATATCGGTATGCTGTCCCCGCTCGAATCGCAAGGCCTGTACGCTTTGCAATGGCATATTCTCAAAGCGGGAGAGGTTCGAGAAACCGTCAGCGAAGCAGAACAAGAAGACGAACATACGGCCATCGCAAGGCCGGTTTTCAGCAACTCTAATGGGTTCTGAAAAGGTGTCCCCCTGGTGCCAGGTCATTCTCCAGGGAGCACCAGACTACTAGGTCGATGTCCGGCGGTGTACGAAGCCGCGTCACCAGCTGCATGACTAGGCTCACCGGTGCTTTAAGTACACAGGACCTGAGGTTCCGCAATATAGCAGTGGGCATATGGTGGAAAGGCCCAGCCACGGTAGTTCCCTCGGGCACGGTGGTCCATGTAGCAGGCCCAATCCATGTTAGGCGGAGTGATTCTAGCCATGGCATGTTAGCCAAAGCCTGCAGCAATGTTGGTAAGAAGAATGGTGATGACTGCAACCGATGGATTGTGAGGTCCCGCAACGTGTGCATCCAATGGATCCCTTGTATAGACGCATCGTTGTCGATGACAAGGGCTCGTAAATTTGGTGCATATTCTGACGTGAGATGGGTGATGGCTATGGGAGGCCGAGACCACATAAAGTCATTGAGAGGATTTTGGATCTGTAGGTATATTGTGCGAAGACTAGGCACATGCCGGGTTATAACACCAGCAGCATGGTCTTGAGCAGGGCTGACGACAACCGTGAGCTCGTGGACACGGGGTAGGAGAGTCTCGTAGATTTCCATCATCCTTCCCGTCAAGGGCCATGTTTGGATGTAGATGTCTATGAGGCACGCAACGGATCCGGATCGCGGTATAACCACGTTCTCCAACCACGCCAGCTTCTGAGTCGGAAACATAGCATAGGACCAGAGGAAAGGTGTCGTGATGGATATTTCGCGCCAACGACGGCATACCGCGGCAACACTAAGCCAGCTATACTTCTTACGATTCGCCAGTGTGACCTTGTCTAATCGTAGACCCAGTGAGAACCACATAACGAGAATAAAAATTTCCGCAAGGAGTTCGCTAGGGAGGCGGTTCACCACGTTTACTCTTCTCCGACGACGTATAATGAGCGGAGGAGGTAGACTCATTACACTAGATAAGTCCAGCGTGAACCCCTCGAGGGGTCCTCTATCGTTGGCCTCGGACATAGCGGTGACTGGAACGTTAAGCACTAAGTTCAACTGTTGAATAACATATCAATTTAGGTCGGTAGTATACGAGTAGACCTTACGGGTTGGAAGATCTCGTAGTGAGAGAATTACAGTCTCTGCAGACACTTTGTCTCCTCTGAGATTGTAGTCTTTACGCTTTCTTTGATGTTGGCCCGGCCGTACTTGGCAGTCTCCAACTCGAACTATGGCGCTAAAGTCGCATCCGGGCCTAGGATCTCGGGGTTTGCCGATTTCTTCGTAAGTTCTTCGCGTGGCTCGGACTGGGTCGATGAACTTGTTATGCGCCTTCTTCATCCATGATGCAGCAATCCGGCATGATGGATCTTACTGTGTCTTGACGATTGAGGTGCATCTTTACAATTAAGTATATCAACTAACAACGCTGGTGGCCATCCTGGCTCGTTACTCGGCAATGGCACGACGTGGACACATCCCGAGGCCAGAGAACACCGGGCCAGCCGATGATGCTGACCCTGGCCTCCATGCGACAAGCACGATGCATCATTTAGTTTTGGCCAAGCAACGTCTCTTCATATATAAGAACCACTCAAGTGCCAGGCGACGAGTCCTACGACATTGCTCAACGTTTGACTGGTAAGAATCTTGTACTGTACTCGAGATGTGCTTGCTCACTGTGTGTACAATATTCCAGTATAACTGTCTGCAACAGTAAAGCCGCGATAGTGGTAAACGCGCATTATGGTCTTCTTATTCACCCTGTACACCGACATTCCCTCTTCCTCGAAGGCGGAGACCTGGCTCGATACTCAGATAAACCTCTTTCGACCGTATCATCAGGACGTCATACGTTGGCCCAGTACATCCGGGATGATCTATACGGAGGGCCACGTAGGACCAATCAGTCAAGAGTCTCCTAGCTTCCTAACGGACGATGATGACAACGTATGGCGTCGGAAAAGTCTGGACTCCCGCTACAACATAGTACAGATCATGTTCCAGCCACGCGACGACTACCGCAACCGGCTCATCCTGATGAAGAATGGGTGGCTCTCGTATCCGTCTTGTATCACCATGGATCAAAAGTGGCTTGAGGTTCCGATCATTTTCATTACAGAAAATGCCAGATTTCGACATCAGCTCTGCGCAATCAATGAGTCCGATGACAACTCCTATTGCTTGCAGCGTTATGAATGGGACCGCATCGAGACACGTGTGGAAGTCGACTTGTCTTCAAGCACCAGCTACGAGGCGTCCATTCTAGACGGCCAAATGCAACTGCGCCAGATTATCCGGGCAATGACCGCAAACGAAATCGACTGGAACTCCCTTGGCCACGATGGCGGGCTGATTGACATGGCCATTCGAGGGAGTCGGCTCCAGAACTTGCTACTTGTGACCGGCGAGGCAAGCAGCGGCAAATCAGAGATTGCCACCCATATCGAGAACACGTGTGAAGGCTGGAAACGCATAAATGTCAAGTACGTTTGCAACATCTTGTGTCATGTACATGCACGCTGACAGCACATTATATAGGTCCGCCCTCGGGGAAATCATAGAACTCATCGGCGACGCCTATGACTTCAACTCTACTGAACAGGCTGCAATCATCTTCCATCACATTGAGGATCTTTGCATGGCTAATCCGCTGGCAACTGGTATTGTACTTGACCATATAGACGACTTTGAGGCGGCCAACCGACTCAAAGAGATCCTGCACATGCTCACATTTCGTATCATATACGTTCGTGCAGATCGAGCCGTCAGGGTCGCCCGGGAGACCTTACATCATTCGCAGTTCTACGCTGAGAGCATCATGCCTGTACTGGATACGCTCATGGTGCAACGCGGGTGCAGTAAATTTTCATCAATCGCTGATGTTCTCGTAGACAACACGGGAGCCCTGGAAGACGTCTTAGCCTTCGTGCAGACCAGAATAAGCAGCATCTAATTAGCTGGATTGTATCCATTACGTTATCGCTACTTGATGTGGCCATAGCTAGCTTTCTGCGACAGTATGAAGTATGTTCAGCTACCGTGGATGTGTACGTACTATACGAATACCAGTTCACCTTATCCTCCATTCGAAACACGCGCAGAAAGGAGTCAAGTCTGATGCGAGAACTTATTCAGGCCAATTGCAATGCATCCATTGATGAGGCGAACTGCGCAGCTCGACGCCGACTGTAGCTGATTTACATGTCGCTCGACCAGACAGCGACCTGGTATGACCGTGGGAGAATGTCCAAGTGCGGACAGAAGCGGCCCCTTTTGGCAGCTGCGAAGCTTTGACGCTCACTCGGCGACAATCGGCGTTGGATCAAACTTGAAATTTCAAGTTTGATTCAATGCTAGCGATAGAGTCCGCAGAACTATGAAGGTGCGTCGAAATCCGCTGAAAAGTTGGTCGAAAGTATGCTCTGCCTCGCAAAGAACATGGTGCTTACCTACTTTCCTCGCAATCGCGCAGGACATCCGGACAATCGTTGACAGGCCCTTGACACCAAATTGACACCAAAACTTGTCCTGGGTCACCAGATCTCGAATTGTGATCAAAATTCCGCGCTTCTAGAGGTCACTCAAGGCTTGTCTTAACTTTGTCCTCCATTGTCCTCGCATTCACTCATATTTGTACTGGTGGCCCTCGGCTATATTTGATCAAGGATGGCATGAGGCCCAGGGACAAGACCGCCTCATGTCCTCCAGGGACTACTTTTGACAGGCTCCTGTTTCGTATTTAATGCCACACGGTCGTCGTTCGTACTCTCAGTTCACCCTCTCAGATACACTTCGCCGTCTCCCAAGAACTCTCACAATCCCCATACTTCTGACTCTGTTCAAATCATCTGGGCTCGCCTCATACTAAAACCATGTCGAATGATCGTCGCTTGGCCGAGGAACTGTGTGCCGGGGAAATCCTCGTAAGTTATAGTTACGGCTCGGTCGATTCCATCCACTAAAACTGAACGCAAGGACGCGGACCAATGGGGACGTTTAATTGAATGGCGACGAACATGCGGCGACCTTTGGCTGCTCTACTTGAAAAGTAACTACCCCGGTTTTCATCCCCTCGCATGGATGACGATTTATGACGGATACAAACAGTTGCAAAAGCACAACACGGCGCGTCACCCATTTATCAGCGTCACTTACTGTTCTGACACTACTGTAGGCGCACGGCGTGAAGCAAAGGACCCACACTCCAATGGAAATAAATTGGCGATGCCCCGTTATGGTCCACGGACAACAATGTGCCTTTGAATCCCACTGGTCGTCAGGTCCCCAAACGCACTGTTTAACGCATTTAGATCGCCATTTCAAAGGTCGTTTCATTTGTCCTGGCATTTGTGAACAATGGTTCATCAAGCATGGACACCTGAAAACGCACGCGCGGAAGTCGCCGTGCGGCAAGTACTGGAGAGGAAATTTCAACTACGAGGTCTTCAAAATTCCCAGATGGCTGATGTCGCCCACTCCCTTGGCTGGATCCAGCTTGGATGAGTGGTTACGCAAACATATGCGTGGCTACGTCCTTTATGCGTCGGGCGAAAGGGAGAAGGCCTCAAACCAAGGGAAGGTCGTATACATGGACCCGAACGCCGAATACCTGGTATATGAGCTTCCAGAATGGGCGAAGAGGGCTGTGAGACCACCCCCGGCGGATCCGCCTCGAAATCCCGATTTACACGACGTATATGATTACATCGTACAGCATGGTCTCGCACAGTATGCAACGTATTCCGGCGCAGATTATGACGACGAAGCATTTCGCCTCAGGCGGCAATACCCTCTCTCTGACATGAGGACGCCCAATATGCCTCATGGTCAGGCCGAAGATTGTTCACTCCCCCTTCGAGGCTTGGAGCTACTTGTGCGGGACTATCTAAACGCCCTAGTTGTACCTGATTGACTACTCTCCTCCGTCGCTTCTTATCTTGATGTATTGTATGAGGTTAATTACTTTCTCTATACCATTCCGTGGGACGCATTGTGATACGATCATACACATTCAGCTCGTTGAATTTGTTCATCGCTAATGTTCATGAAACGGACAATAAAACGTGTCAAGTGGTAAGTATTACGAATACACAAAAATCAAAAAGAAAGAAAAAGATACACGTCTCGGTCGCATGCCCCGGATCCGAAAACATAGTCTCTGAATCAGCCAGCAGGGCACAGAGACCGCTCAAACTGTCCTAGTCTCTGCCCTCACACCCTCGAGGTGCATGAGTCGTCGTAGACCCCGACACCGCCGACTGGCGCACCTGCTGCCCCCGCTTCACGTCCCGCGGAGGATGCGCCGCCACGGGCGACGCACCCGACGACGACGCCTCCTCGTACGATGGCGGGGGCGCCGCCCCGTGCATGTCGTGCTCCTCGCCGTAGGGAGAGAGCAGCGGATGCGATAGCGCGGGCGACCCCAGCGATGGCGCAGACGGGCTCGTGGGCGTGGGTATAGTGGCGGGGAGCGCGGGATGCACGGACGATGTGGGCGTGGCCGACGCCGCGGTGGGCGGTTCTCCGATGACATAGGGTTCGACACCGGTCTGCGGCGCGGGCTTGAAGTTCTCCGTGTCTTCAATGATGAAAGCGCTGTCCCGCAACCGGTTCGCGCGGAGGCGGAGATACAGCCAGGTGCATACTGCTAGTAGGAGGATGCCAAAGAAACCGCCGATGGTCCCGCCGATGATCGCACCGTCGTTTCTCGAGCTCTTGGACGGCTCAGTGCGCGGGGAGAATCCGAGGGTAGAGGTACCGTTGGCGGGGATGTTAAAAATGCTAAAACTGAGGATCAGTCACCCGATAACATATTGAGGAAGGGCGGACTGACAGATATATTGTACTGATGAATCGTGCACCGACGAGATACCGGGTCTCGGCGGTGTCTGTAAACCCCTCGATACCGCTCACGCAAGTCCCGTCGCTCTGCTTGATGACGAGCATGTCAGAGCTCACGACGAACGTCTGCGCACCGACGACAAGACCAAAGCTGTACTGCGCATCACACGGGACCGTGAACGCCTTCGAAGCAGCACCGAGCGTCGACAGATTCGACGGCGCCTCAGAAGACCCGTTAATCGCATCGTCTAGAGAGACAGCCTAGTCAGCAATAGCAAACGCTTGAAACTAAGCTATGAAACGTACGTATCAGCTCAGCCTGATTCGCAGGCAAGTATATGTTCGGGTACATCGGGTCCACGACCGCAACCACGCTCTGCGAGTTCACCAGATGCGTGCTCCCCACCTGCACGACCCACCCGTCCAGCCCGACCGACCAGTCCTGCGCAGGCGTCGTGCTCGTCCCGTCCGCGCTGCCCGTCGCCGCATCGGTCGCGACCGCGTCGACCCACTGCACCCGCTCGGGCTCGTGGAACGCCTCGTCGGGCTTCAGCCAGTGCAGCACGCCCGCGCTCTGGCCCGCGCCCGCGCCGGAAGAGTCGGAGGGGGGCGGCGCGAGCGCCATGCCGAAGGTGAAGTTGCTCCGCGCGGGGTTGCGCGCGAGCCATTGGCCGTAGATTGAGTCCGCGAGCCCGAAGGTGGAGTTCGAGGTCTCGCGGTTGGTGCCGAGGCCGAGGATGCCTGAGATGCCGTCGCCGATGGCGGCGTCCTCGGACCGCTGGTCGACCAGGAGGACTGTGAGTGATGTGTGAGTGCGGCGCAAGTGAGAGATTGTGAAGCCTCACCTGTTTGATTGGGATATGCCCAGTACGAGCCGTTGGACAGCTTAGCACCGCAGCTCTCTTTCACCAGAGAACCCGTCACGGATTGCCCGAAGAATGTCGTGTTGTCCGATCCGGGAACAGTCACTGCACTGGATGACAACGTCCTGTTATACCTGTTGAGATTGGTCAGTAGGATGTAGTAGAGCACCAAGATGACTGCAGACATACAGCGCCGTGTTTGAGCAGTCGTTGCACCCCGACGAGGCAACGTAGGTCAGCCCAGTTCCCGTCGTAAGTGTGAAGTTGAAGTGCTGCGGATCTGAGCCAGTGCCCTACAGAACGGTGAGCGCGAACCAAAAGCGTGTAAAGAGCTACATACCATCGTGACAGGAAGTACGTAGCGACTCTTCGAGTCGAACTGCAAAGCCATTTCTAACGTCTGCAATGGAGGTAGGCTGTCACTATCTCGTCTCTGTACGGCCCATGCCGAAACACCGCGGAGGAAAACTGTGGCGTATGCCACAGAAGCAAACAATGTGAGTCTTGCCATGTTAAAAGGTCGTGAGGTTACGTGGATGTATGCTTCTGGTGACAATGCAAGAAGCGCATACACGAGTCAGTTGGATGTTAAAGCGTCGGAGAACACCCTCGCCACGCACAGTTTCGATTGTGTATTAGTCGTGCAAACAAAAACTTCGTCCAGCCCAGCGCGGTAACCGCAAAGCGCTCCTCTGGTGTGGGTTGATCGTCGTGAGTGCTGTGCGACAGCTCAGGGTCAGCGGTCAGCACGGTGGAGAAGAGAGAGAATGAGGAGGGAAATGAGGACGAGAAGGAGAGGGCGCTCACAATAACTCAGAAGCAGGACAAAGATAATAACGGGCGACGGTCCCAGCTCAGCTAGCCTGGCCGCCCATCCGAAGCGGTATGCACAAGCCGGGGCGATGATCCAAGCGTGCGGTGCCACTCGCCAGTAGAGTGCACGCCTGACCAAGGAAGATGCGCATGCTGAGGGGCGTGTCGGCGAGGACTGAGCTATGCAGGGAGGTGAAACATGTACAGGTGTACGAGGACGCTGGTAAGCGACGCGTTCGGTTTACTCGGAGAAGCTTTCTTTGGGCGCGGTCCCCTGTTTGAGCAGGCACAACGTTGCAATTGGAAGGTAAAGCCGTACGTTCTTATCTGCGAGCTGCTATCAGAGCACGACCCTTGCGGGTACTGTGCAGACAGTCGTAGTCATTAGCAGGCTGCGAGTTCGGCGGGACTTTCACTCACCGAAGGGCTGTTCTGGTCTAGCAGATCCTCTACAATGGTCGGAAAAAATCAATCCAGACTCATTTATAGGGGGCACAACGATGTGTACGCCCATCTTTCTGTGTTCTCATCCTCACTTTGTCGACCGATGTCGAGAGATAGGTGCAAAGTATGCGCGCTAACTTGGAGGCGGATCACTGGCAAATGCCGAGAGGACGTCGGACCGTGGCGAGATCACTGTTCAACGTTCAACTTCAAGAACTTCAATTAATTATAGACTACTTCCACTTCTGCAGTGAGCACACCGTTTGATAGCTTGACAGATTGAGGCTGAAAACCCTTGCTGCACATGTAGAAGTGTCGAAATATGCACTATGCACGCGTCTTCTCATGCAGGTGCAGAGAAGCCCAGTATCAACGCCAAGTGAGTGGCACCCTCGTCAGTTGCGCCTCTAACTTTGCGAATTTCACAGTTGCCTCTCCGGTGAAGCGCACTGCTCCTGCGAATTCGGATATGCATAGCGTGTGGCTGATTGCGCCCTTCGAACGTCCGCGCTCACAGGAGTGGCACGCGCGCTTGGGCATAGGCCTAGGATGATAAAAACTCAGGCCTCGGGCTCCAATAACCCTCCACGGACGGCCAGCTCAAGTAAACCCCCTTTCTCGAGGACCCGATGGTACTGTACTCATAGTGTTCTCGAGAAGTGACGTTACCTATGATCTTCAACGTCCATATTATCTCATTGTGCGCTCACCTCTAGCCACCTGCTCGGAATGCAGGTACCCAGGACGACCACTGGCACAGACTCGCACTCGTACCCACACTGGCGCACCGAGCCTGTATTTCTATTCGTACAGGTCACACAGGCCTGGGTAAGTCCCCGCACGAAGCACACGCCGCCGGAAGTGTGGGTCGGACGCACCGCCGTGACCCCGGTCCAGCCGCCGCCGCAACACACGAGTGCCCATCCCTTCGAACCCACACCGAGGTGTTCATCCCGTGCACATCCTCCGACGGAGGGGTCCTCACCCCCGCTCCCGTCCCCGTGGCCCATTCCGAATTGCAGCCCCCACAGGCCGCCACTCGCCAGCTCATCATGATCTATCTCACTTACACTCCCCGGCGTCCAAGCGTTCAAGCGTTCAAGCGAAAAGCCAGCCCACGGCACTCCCCCGTGACGCCATCCACGCATATGTGGATCACAGCGACGAACAGGCCCTCGACATCAGGAACAGTCATTTAACGTGTCGACGGGGACACTGGTGCCTGGCAGATGCATCAGGCGGCACGCTGTCAGCCCGGCCATTTCGCATCCTACGGCACACGGCATCTAAACTGCACCCGCGAGCCCCAGCCGTACAATAAACTTGGACAATGTACCGGCCAGGCACGCTGCTTCACAGGCACAGACAAGGTCTGAACCACTTACAGTGCCTTGATTTCATTTGAGGGAGATTTCGCATTTTTATTGTACGTAGCCTCGACATGTACACTAAGACAGAGACAGAGACCGACGACCCAAATACATATACGTATATCGTTATCGTTATCGTTCGAGGCATCGCAGCGGAAGCGACAGGTAAAGAAGAGATATACAGCCAGGAAGGAGGAAATGAGAACAGAGGAGAGAGGAGAGGAGGGACGTGTCAAAAATACAAGTGATGATTCAGGTCAGAGTAGTGGATCCCGTTAGCGAGGTGAAGCGAGGCGAGAGGCGATCGTGCGACGACGGTGGATCGAGGATCGAGAATCGAGAACTGAGAGGATGGAGCAGATGCGAAATGAGATGGACGATCTGAGATAGGCGGGGCGGGTGAGCGTGAGCATGTGCATGAGCATGGGCAGGTGGTCGGTTTGGCTATGTTATGGATAGTGGTGATGGCAGCAGCAGCGACAACGACAACACCGACACGACATGCGGACAGCGCTCGAGTCTTATAGATATTATATTACGTCGACAGGGGCCCTCCGGTGGTGTCAATGCTGAAGACTGAAAGTGGGAAGGAAAGCAAAAGCAGAAAAAGACAGAAACTCAAGCACGGCACGAACACGAGAAACATGAGTACAAGAAGGAAAATGTGGTAGACCACCCGCCGATACACAAATGCACGCGCGCACGCAGATGCAGACCGCGTCGTATCCTATCCCACAGCACGATTCGCATGGCGACGGTTTGTCGATCGTCTTCGCCAGTCGGCCGCCGTCGGGTAGATCGTCCTTCGTCGTACCCTCGTCAGGCTCTGACTAGATAAGCCCATCGGTCCAGCGCAACGTTCGTCGAAGGGCGCCATGAGATAGCTGCAGTCATGTAGTGCGATGCGTATTGTATACACCTTGCGATCTTCAATCGTCGATCTTTGATCTTCGTATCTTCACCCATACATCGCCCGTTCATCGTCTCCCCGCCCCCCTCCTCGTCTCGTCTCGCTTCGCTTCGCTCCCGGGTTGCGTTTCCGTGTCCAGGAGCCGTACCGTGTTCAAGCGTGCGCCGGCCGCGCAGGCTGTGCAGCACGCGCGCGCGCTCACTGCGGGCCGCGCTTCGCCTGCAGCGACTCGATGATGTCGTTCACGCCCTCGGGCTCGAGCACGACCTTCGTCCCGTCGCACCGCGCCTTCTTCGTGAACTCCGAGCACAGCTCGTTGATGTCGACATTCTGCTCCAGAAAGAAAAAAACGCACGGCGCACAAACGGTGTCAGAGGTCTCCTGCACAGTGAAACGTGTATGAAAACGGGGGGACACACCTTGAACTGCGGGTTCGACGTGATGCTCCGCCACGCGGCGAGCACCTCGATGTTCCGCTCGTTCTTCTCCGTCTTCGGGAAGCTCGAGCCCTTGCACATCACCACCGAGCCGTTCCCGTCGCTCATCTTCCTCACGAACCCCCCGTTCGGGCCCACCGTCGTCTCGTCCTGCTGCATCGGCTGCGGCTGCTGGCCCGTCTGCCGCAGGTTCGCCATCAGCGCCTCCTGCGTCATCCGCCCGCACGCGTCGCCCGCGAGATTGGGGCTGTCGCCGTTCACGCTCGTGGCCGGCGCGCCGGGGTTCGGACTGGTGTTGAAGCCGCCGAACGCGCCGCTCTGCGGGCGCAGCGCGGCGGGCGAGTCCTGCACGAACACCGACGGGCCCTGGTCCTGGATCATCTTGCACACCTCCTGCTTCGTCCGCGGGCACTTGTCCGTCCCGTGCCCGGGCGGGTGGCCGTTTCCATTGACCACGCCGTTCCCGTTCACCATGCCATTAACGTTGCCGTTGACGACAGGTGTGTTCGCGAAGCCGTTCGCGGGCGGGTTCGACAGCGGCGAGGGCGTGTTGACCGGCCCCGACGACGCGGGCGAGCTCGCGGACGAGGCGTTAGAGCGGAGGCTCGCGTGCGACACCGGGCTCACCGAGCTCGGCGGGCTGCGCAGCAGCGCGGAGAAGTCCACGGGCGACTGCGCGCCGTTGAACCCGACGCCGAAGAGGTGGTCGAGCGAGTTCATCCCGCCCGCGTCCGTCGCCGTCGTGTTTGGGGGCGAGTTCGAGTTCCAGTCGAACGGCGTCATCCGCAGCGCGGCCTCGATCGGCGACGTCGCGGACTCGGTCGACGACGCGGCGGGCGAGTGCATCTGCATGATGGGGTGCTGGGGCGGTGGCGTGAGATCGTACGGCGTTGGTTCGGCGAACGACATGTACATCGGATTGCTCGCGATCGTCTTGTACGGGCTCATGCCGTTGGGCTGACCGAAGCCGATGTCCATGTTCATCGCGCCGTCCGTCGCTGTGGGCTCATCGAGCATGTTCAGCGACGCCGGGTCGAACGGTATTAGTGAGCCGAAGTTGAAGTCGAAGGGCTGTGGCTGTTGCTGCTGCTGCGGTATGTGCGCAGGCGAGCCCACTGATGAGCCCGCCGCGCTCGTACTTGCGCCCGGCGTCGAGAAGAAGTTGGTCTGTGGCGAGGTGAAGGGGCTGGGTCCAGCATTATTAGGCTTTGGTACGGAGAACGTGAACGCAGCCTGCTTCAACGCCATATTCTCAGACTGCAATCGTGAGAGCAGATCTCGGAGATTATCATTTTCGCTTTCGGCCTGCTGGTTCTTTGCCTCCAGTTGGGCAACTTTATCCTCAAGCTGGACGATAATAGCGGGGGACGATCAGCAGGAGCTCTATCGCCCGGGATTTGACATCGACGTACATCTTTTACATGCTTCTCCTTCCTCTCGCGGAAGGCGCGTTGAGCAGCCCTGTTCTGTTCTTTCCGTTTCATGAGACGGGATTCGTCCTAACGACAACATCGGGCCCATCAGTCACTGAGGCATCGGAGACTAGCTGGTCTTATCGCACCTGCTGTGGGTTGCCTGTCGACTTGCGACGATGTGGGCCTGATGAAGGCTTCCGACCGGCAATAGCATCTAGCGAGCGTGATTGAGCAAATGACCGGAGTATCGAGAAAAAGCGCAACGCACCAGTGTGGACATTCTTGTGTGTGGGTTCGTCGGTCATGTCTTCGTCGCTGGCCTTTCGTTTGAGGGTGGGGTCGTCCGCTGTTGGGCCCTCCGATGCGGCCGGAGTGTCGTTGGCGAATACCCCTGACTGGCGTCTCGACATGGCGGGCTCCTGGTTGACGCTGGGAGGGCTGGGGCTGCTGTCGGTGGAGGGCGGGGTGGGATTGGATATGGGGAGGGTGCTGAGGTTGAGGGGATCTATGCCGTCAGGAGGCGGGACGTCGAAGGGATTCGGGGGGTTTGTGGGAAACTGCTTCTGGAGGAGGGCGAGGAAGTCCTCGTCGCCGAGGGTGGAGAAGGAGTTTGGGTTGTGGGAGATGTCCCAGAAGTTGTCGAGGCCGATGTAGGAGTCCATGGCTGCGCACGAGCGGGGAGGCGGTGGGCGAGCCGGGGCGGGTGCGCAGAGGAAAAGAGTGACGCAAGGACGGGCTGGCGCGGCGGCGGGGCGTCGATAAGGGCGGGGCGGGGCGTAGTCGTCGACCTGGGGGTCGTTGTCGCTGTGTGGGGCGACGAGGGGCGGGGTGCGGTCGCTGTGGGCGGCGGCGAGCAGAAAGAGGCAGGAGGATGGGAGGAGAGTGCAGAAAGGGCGGGACGAGAAAGAGGAATTAGACGTGCTTAGTCAAGAAACATCTATAAAGTCACGCCCTCCCATCACTCCATTATTATTGGTTGCTCCCCGGGCTTGCGCACCCCGACGTGCCGACGGCTGCCGGCCTGCCTTATTCGGGAGATCGCAGCCCCGCCGTGACTTGTCACGCTCCCGAGCCCCGACTGACTCGACCCCGCACCGCGCCTCAGCCCGCCGCCGTCGCCCGCCCCGCCGCGACGAGGGCCCGGACGCCGTACCGCCGCCGCCTCGCAGACCCCCCACCGTGACATCACCCGCTCGAAATACCGTCGCCACTCTCAAGCAGGCTCTGATGGTGTCCGTGCCAAGTATACCACTCAGAAATAGCCTCGACATCCATTGGTCGCCCTCTCCTGAATTGTTCCCCAATTAGCCCCCCGCTTTTCCTTGTGCTCGACGGGTGCTGGGGTCTCACTTTGCACAACAGCCTCTCCTCTCGCCTGTGCCATTTCCCCTTGTCCAGCCCACCCACCCGCAAACAAAGTCCCCAGAAGCCCGACACACACCGAGGAACAGCGCGCCAAGCTCAACGACCGGACCCCGGCGCCTGTGATCCGCAGACGCCGCCTCGCGCCCCTCAAATAGATCTCGGGTCCCCCATCACTTCCCCGTCGATCGTGCGCGGCCCAGCCCGTCCGCCAGACCGCCCGGTGCATGCTTGTTTGTGCCTGATATAGCGCGCGCCACCCTCCCCTCGCGCCCGTCCGCGTCCTGCAGCGGCGTATGCTTCAACGCACTCATCTACACTGGAATACGCCGAGCTGCCTCCCTGCCTCCACCGGTGTCTAAACCACAGATCCTCGCCCCTCCAACGATTCACAGATCCCACCCCAGTGTGCGACCGAAGCTGCGACCCCATTCAAGCGGTGGCGCCACCCGCTGTGTATTTCTGTTCTTCTTTCATGCACATGCCTCTCGCGCCCGACCCTCCGACCTGCGAACGAGGGTCTTCTCAGCTCAGATCTTCCGCGTCCGTCTGCACCCTTTGGCTTCTACCGCCCTCAGGCGTTCATCCGGCCAATTACTGGCGGACGTCTGGCTGATCGCACCTACAACTGATCGCAGGGCCCGCCGGGGCCCGTGGGTGCCCTCGAACGTGCCTGTCACCGATCAGAACGTCCGAAACCCCTGCCCGAAGTGCTGGACGAGTGCGCTGCTTCGAGATGAGTGCAATCGACAACCACGTCTTGTGCAATCGAATGCAGTCGACGTCTCAGGCTCAGGGGCTGCAGTATGGGCGACAAGCTGTTATCGCCGCGCACAGCCATCGAGCCAAGTCCAAAGCATGGGATTCCGTGCAGCCCAGCGATCCACTAGCGGCGCACAAAACACCTGCAGCTCGTCTAAAAACGCGTTCGATCCAGACACATTCAGTCGCATCTATTCAGCATTGCGATTGTATGCATATTGGGCGTCCCGTGCGCAACATCGTGGCGTATTGTGTCTATTTGCATCGCGCCTGCGCCGCGATCCTCGCGCGTGCGCTCTAACGTCTATTGCATTGATCCTCTCCAGCCCAGCTATCCCAGCGAAGCTCGAGCTCAGTGCGCATCGGCACCGGCACCGCCACAGCACGCTGCACATCCCCAGGCCTCCCACGCACGCGTACGCGTGCGCGATACGACGCGACGCGCCTCGGGGGTCGCCACGCCGGAAAAGCGTCGCGTCGCGTCGCATCCGCGCTCGCGTACCAAAGCTGCGACACCGTCCCCGCGTTTCACCTCCCCCTCCCCGGCGCCCGTACGCTCTTGTCCCTATCTGCGCTGCTGCACGCCCCTCAAGCTCAAACAGGACGAAACGCGCCCTCTGATAACGACGCTATACTAGTAACACTGCACCCCAACTACGCACTCCCACGACACAGCATCCGCCTCTCCTTGGCCTCTTTCCCCGTGCCTCGCCGCCCCGACGCACCACCGCGCCCGCCGTCCATCTCCTGCTCTCGTTGACACCTACCGCCCGGCCCGAATAGCCGCGAGCGACCGTCTCAAACCCCAAGGACCCGATTACAGTCTCCCAAGTCCCCCTGGACCGGGCGGAGCATGGGCTGGGGACCGCGCGGCGGCGGGTGCGTCATTGACTTTCTTTTGTGTGCGTTTGCTGATCGCGCGACGAGCGCCGCGGACCGATCGTCGGCTCGGTGACTTCGGTTTGGGGCCGGCCGCGGGCGGGCGGTCCGGCGACTTAGGCCACAGTGACCGTCGGCCTCCGTGTATCTGATTCTCAGCTACTGGCTCGTATGCACGGGAAACGACGTGCTATGTATAGGACATACTCAGTACATTACCGGCCTCTTCTTCCCCATCCTCTCTCCCAGCCCAGGATGCCTCGTTCGATATTCAATACCGGTGACACCTACACGTCCCAGGCTGCTTCTCAGCGACTCCGACCCGTCCACCCGAACCTACTTCTGAGCCAATCTTCCCCATCTCACATCCTCCGTCCTCCGAACGATCCTACGAACCCGAAGCTCGAAGCTCCGAGGCCAGAGGTCATCTGCCTCCCTTCAACGCACCGCTACCGACTCTCGTCGACTCCCGTGACGCTCTAAGGAGTAACGCTCTTCGTCGTCAGAGTGGTAGCACATACAGTATGTGCTACAGGCGCATCGGTCGTCGGCCGCCACCTGCGGACGTATGCACGCGAATCGCGATGACGCCATCGTCAATCTGGACGGTACACCGTTAATACTGGCTGACAGACTGCCGCCGGACTGTACTCAGGACGTCAGCGGTGCACACGGCGACGAATGATCGCGACGTCTGAAAGTCGCTATAATGGACACGAAGGCAGGTAGCGTATCGCTGCAGCCTATCTCGTCGTGACGGTGACGACCCAAATATTGGCCGGTGTTTCAGTCCTCTTGATAGACCATGGCCACGGCAGGCCACATACGTCACCCTCCTAACTCGCAAGTCGCATCCCCGGCCGCCGAGGCTCGAATCCGTTTTCAAAGTCGGCCCCTGATTTTCGTTTTCGCACCCACACGCGCACCGGGGCGATCGGACGCCCCGAACTCCTATTCGAGTCAAGTCCGAGATGATAGATCAAGACAAAGTTCAAGCTCCTGCTTTTGAGACGTGCACACAATCGTATGTATACTAGCTATAGCAAGACCAGTATCGAACAAAAACGATCTTGCCCGCCAGTTTAGCTCGTCTCGCGGAGGTTTAGTCAAGAACCAAGAACATTTCCTGCACGCTGAGCAGGCCGTGCCAATGGAGCAGCTGTCCGTGCCGCGGCAGTACTGACGCTGCAAGCTAGCGTACTCAGGCCGTGCCGCGGCTCAGACTGCGCCAACGTCATGGCCCTGCGCCCAGCTGCGCGCGTCTGCAGTTACAGTACTTAGTACTGTGTACTCTGCACGCATGCTCCGGAGAGTTTCTTCGGCTCTCGGTGTGCGGCGTACCGCCGCGCCCATGACCAGCACCTACGCGCCGCCGGGTGCACACTACATACTTAGCTAGCTCAGGCTGCGTACGACGGGAACGCTATCACTCTGTCTCGACTTAGTGCGGAAGGTTATCATCTCAAGCCGGCTTGGATGCTGGGTCTTCCTCATACAGTACTCGATATTTCGGTCACACTCGGCGTGCGGCACTCACGCTCTCGTATCCGCGGGTGCGACGGTGTCGGCGCCGGCGCCGGCCTAGTACGTGCCACCATTTCCGCTTATTATTGACAAACTGATATGCCCGTTCGCCTCATCGCGCCCTGTGTTCGTTCTGCAGGATCGTTGAGGCGTTGGCAGATGTGGCGCGCCGTGTCGTTTCGTGTAGCTCGGGTCAAGGCTCGAAGGCCTGCGCCGGACCCGGGACGCTGGTCTCCCGCTGAAGCTTGTCTGTCATTCAATGCGGAATGTAAGTAGAGCGCGCTCGCATCGGGGACGCCACACATGGAATGCCGGGGACGACGTGTTTGTTGCGACCAGACAACGTCATGCGCCTCGCTGACAGTCCGCACTACACAGATAACATTGAACGTTGAACGTTGTACAGGCTCGTGGGGTCGTATCGGTTCTTCAGCTACTGCAGGTCGTCACTCCAGTCCCGAGGCTGCTGAGGTTGCCTAAGGCTGTTACCATACAAGGTTGTGTCGAACTCAAAACCCAAAGTGGTAAGCCATCGCAACATTCACCGTAGAGTTCAAGACACCTCGGAGGTTTCATGATGCATCATGCATCAGTGCATCACTGTCCATTATCAACGTTCGAGTTGCCTCTGAGTCCTGTGTTTTAGCAGCACAGACGTCGACGTCAGACATCGGCTGCACTCACACATTCGATCTACATCCTGAAAGGCCCATCCGCGAAGCACACAGCTCGACCTCCGAGTCGACACCCGCATCTTCTTCCGTCCCCGCTCTACCTTCACCACCACCACCGCCCCCGTCACCCTCACCGTGATCAACGATCGACCTTGTCGCCGCTGTCGTCATCGCCGGATATAATGCATCCCATATGGTATCCCATCCCCATCCCAGGTGCTATAATGGATTGACGATGACGACGCGCAGAGACGTGCGCCCCGTCCGCCTGTAAATATAACTCTTGACAGTGCCATAATTATACGTTGATATTAGCTCACTTGAAGCTTGAAGGGATGGACAGCATCAATGATGTCAGGGACGCAGTCCAAGTCCCTCGGGTAATCGGGGTCACAGTCTGGGGTAGCTGCAGATGCAGGCTGCTTGACTGCGGCGAGGACAAGGGCGATGAGGATGACGCAGAGATGCTCGATGCTTGCTAAATCTCAGCTAACGCGTCCATCGATCAGCTGTGTGTGCGACGCGTCGAGCGCGCTCGGACGCGACGTCTCGCGTCCGTCTGGCAGGCCGCCATTCGACGATGGCACCTGGGCTTAACGGAATGACGACGGCGTCATGGACACCAACGTACTCGCTTCGTCAACGGCCAATCGACCCTCGACCCTCGACCATCGACGCGTCGACACGTCAACGCGGCGATCGCACGGCGATCCCGCGTACATGCACACACACACCGATACCGATATCGCTACGCCCGCACTCCGACCCTCTCGGCCGCAGTCCTCAATTAGGGCTACAGTATGCTCGAAGCGCTTCCCCGCAAGGGGTGCCTGTTACCCCGCACGACTCGACGACGCGTCCCTCTTCAGGGTGATGCAGCCTGGATGGGGAGGGTCAAGACAGCACTGCACGCTACGCGGGAACGCGATCGGTGGGCACGTCAATTGTGGTCGTGGCCATCAGACGCGCGGCGGCGACGCGTAAGGGGATCGGTGAGCCAGAGTACCGGGACGTCGACTTCGCTTGTCGCGTCTCTTGATCCTTGCAGTTCAGTGTGCGCGATCACGGTCACTGCCACGGTACGTGCTCTGCCAGTTTACAATGCATTCATTTGTGATGAAGTGTACTAAGACACACCTTCCGACGTCACGGCCGTTTCTGCAGCTTTCGCCATCACGCTCGAGAGTCAGACTGCCGCCGCGTCACGTCGTGGATCTCGGTTGCCACAACGCGCCTTGTGATCGAGGGTATATCACGATCTTAGGACGTCCGAGGAGCAGGCGTGTCTACACCCTATCCGGTACAGAGACGTTGGCCGATTTTGGTGCAAATCGAGCTCTGTCGACAATGCGAGTCTGATTCTTAACAATTTGCAGGGCGCAAGCTGTGTAACCTGCATCGTAATTCCTCCGTGGCGTGCATCATCTCCGGGATGGCATAAATCAGCAACTTCAGGCTTACAACACACAAAGATCACTTACACAGACTCGATTCTAGCAGCCGTGTATCCTGCTTCCGAGGCTTGCAAAGCGTACGTCCCATGTTCCCAGGTCAGGGTCTGATCGCATAACCGCTGACATACCACGTCGACCGCGATGAATAGCAAGGCTCTCTGCGACAGATGTCGATCGTCAGTTCCTGCCAGAGGTGCAGAAGGCTTACCAAAGCGCCTCCGACGGGGTGTCAGGCCCGTCGGAGGTCTCTGCTAGGCACTCCCGCGTGCTGGTGCGCGACGCGAGCCTTCTGCAGCGGTCCTTCCTCTCATGCAACCTGCGGCCTGGTAGTCCTCTCGTGTGAGTGCGCTAGTTGTTACCCATGATGCACGATGCATCGCTCATATTGCCCCTCGGGCGACGTGCACAGCGTGCTTGATAACTGGGTCACAGTATTATTACGCCAGGTACGGTCTATGATACAAGGCGTTGTTTGGAGAAATGCTGGTTATTTCGGGCTCACCTATTTATGTGCGCGGTAGTAGGGTGCGTCTTTTCGCCGTTGGGTGGCCTGACCTTGCGATGGGCCAAGCATACGCGGAAGAGCGCATTTCCTGGTGGTGTTACCAAATTCGTTAGTTTACGCGAGACGAGGGTCCAGGAGTATTGTCACAATCGACTCCGGACCAATGCTACATTCCCCATCCGCCTGGCAGTGCCCCGCCGGTAGCAGGTACCTCGAACATGCATCAATGAAGCCGCCCATCTCATCCCACGTACTCCACCATCCGCAGGTAGCTGCCCTCGCCCACATCGCGCCGCCCTGCATACTGTATTGCAGAGCAGACAGTCGATCAGCCCCATCGACGTGCAGCCATCGATGAATGATGCCTCCGACGCATCGGAGACGGCGCACCTGCCCTCTTGTGTTGTGGACCGTTTACTCGACCTTTCCGGTATAGGCTACGGCCCTCGGTGGTGCGCATCCTGGATCAGGCCGTGGTCGTTGCGTTCGTCGAATCTGCGCAGGGCAGGAGTCGAATCGGCGGACCCGCGTCTATCGTTGTGGTCCCAGCGGAAAGACCGGCCGGCGGCTTTTTGATCACCGGAGTCTAGCCCGGCGCCCCGGCGCGCTTGGAGGTGCAGCCGGCGGCCCGTACGCGCGCGGTTCTTTTCCTCGCACAACGCCCGCCACAGTGCACATCGCCATCGCAAGGGGCGACTGGTCACCAGTCACGGCGGTGAAGCCTGCAGGGTCTCTGCGGTATCGTCCGCGAAGCACTCAGCGGCTCGGCCAGGCTGTGTGTCGTGCTGCAGGGCCCAAAACCTTCCAAGGTCCGTGCCCGACTTCTTGGGCTTCAAGCGCGCTGGTACGTGGAACTTTCAAGGCTCGCTGTGACATCGTAACTCAGGACGTCAATGTATAGGTTCCTTGCAGCTCATTTGGAAGGTGCAGGCTCTCAACCGTGGGTATGATCAGCCCGTAGCCCAGCGGCCCACCGTGTAGCTGATTCCCGCTCAACTCCGCGTTCAAAGCCACAAGGTGCGCGCCTCGAGGCCTCGAGCTCGAGCTTCGGGCTTTGTAAGCCAGCTCTCATCGCGTCGGGCGAGCTTTTGACTCGTTTTTAGCCCTTCTCTGCGGGACCGCACTGTGGAGTGCAATTTATCGTGCACCGGGAGGCTGTCACGCATCGTTACCCGCGGCGCCGCCGAGCTGCAGACACTTACGCGTCCTTGGTCGTGCCGTACATGCACCCTTCTAGTGAGTTTCTGGCCTGTCAACGCTTTTACATACTGTCGTTACAATTCCAGGCTCGGCGCGGGAATTGCCTCCGTGCGGGGTGAGAAGATTGGGCAGAAGGACTCTGTGCCTCGCACACTACCTTCGCACGTACAAGTACGTACGACGTCGTATGCGAGGCTTCGAGTCTTCGACATCTTGCTGCAGATCCTCCGTTCATGAGCGACCATCGCTGGCACGTGAGTATGTGGCGCCCCGTTGTGGTCTCTAGCATGCTTATTGCACGGAGACGCTGCTGCGAAGATTTCCATCTACACAGATTCGTGACGCTCAGCTCTGCACCTCTCTGACCCGAACTCCCAGCCCTCCGCAGTCCTACGATATAGGGGCCGCCACAAACCCGTAGCGCACAAGCTTCCAACCCGAGGTACCTTTCCCTGCGTTCTCTGGCGCGACCCGACGAACCCTTCCCGGGCCTACTACCTTGCAATAAGGAACTAGAAGAATTGGCGAAGTAAGTCGAACATGCTTCGTCTCGAGCGCCGTTTCCTGAAATCCTATCTGGCAGATAAGACGGAAGAACGTACCGAGGCAGTTGTTCTGCACTCGTGACCGCCTGCAGCATTCCCGGCGTATAGAGAAGCTCGCTTGTAGCAGCGCGCTCCTACGCGCGTTACTACGAGCAATTCTCAGTGAGTGCGTATATACTGTATCGACTTATCATGGCACCAGAAGCACAACTCGCCTATGGACGAGGACGTGGCTGACCCTTGCTTCCATTACGCCGCAAGAAATTTGCCCCTGTAGCGACTGCCATCTTCGTCCTGGGAGAACGTTAATATCCCGACAATCACTGCAATGTGGTCTTCAGGTGCGAGGAACAGGGTAAGACTGTTATCGATGCTAACTCCCTCGTTCAAAGTCGGTTGATTGTGCATGAGCCCTTACCCTAGTGGTTCTGTGTATTGAATACCAGAGAACCGCAGCTCTGGTGCGTTTCACTATCGATATTGATGGTTTCCCAAGTACTGAGTTGTAGCGATGCAGAGCACGAATGGCGCGCAAGGTGTTTCGCCACTGCCTACGGCGCCACAGGACAGGTGCTGATCGCTTGACGTGTTTCCCTAGCTTGTCAAGCGGTAAGCAACTGTGCTGTTACTGTCTGAAAACACGGCAGAACCACCAATGCACTGAGCTTCCAACATTTTGATCTTGAGGACTATGTTCACTAGAGCAGATGAACGCCACAAACGACCCGAATCGGGTGCGCTTGGGCTGGCGATGGTCCAGTGGCGCAGGAGGCATTGGTGTTGTCATTTCCGTGAATCATGATCGCAGTGTGTGCTGAATTGTAGCTGTGCATTGCATAGCGTTTAGGGGATCCTTGACACTCGGACTACGTGGGGGTCATCAATCACCATGCACTGTGGCGCGCTGTATGAAGACACGAGTGCGCTACCGTATACGGGTTTCCTGATGGCGGTGATTTCTATAGTGCGTCACGAAGATGCGAAAACGGGCGTGGTTTCTTACAATGTGCGTTAGATCTCGATATTGCGGACCTGTCGCCGCAAGCACTGGACCACACAGCACCAGGCGCAAGGATGAACCGCGTCCATTCTTCAAGTGCGTCCATAGGACATGAAACAGAGTTTGGTATTGCGTCCAGCCCCACAAGCGGGCGTTAGATTGCATATATAACTCGGGCGGCGCATACGATGCTGCGCGCGCCACAGGACGACTGCATCCATGCATGTGTGCGTTCGACAAACGCTAGACTAACTTGTAACGGGGCATCTTGCTATCTTGCGGCAACAGACCACGAGGCGGGTAGAAGGCAGACGTTCAAACGTACAAGGACCGTATCTGCCTACGGAACGCTGTCCGGCCGCGCCAAGCACACCGCGCGTTGGTGCGACGGGAATAGCTGCGATACCATCGACATGCACAACATGCCCGCATGTTCGGCGAACGGTCTCTGGGAACAGTATATTGACCGGAT
>SWBT01000373.1:0-36762 GCA_005298045.1 Pleurotus ostreatoroseus | reverse complement strand
TATCTACACTGCGGGAGGCGTAGCGATGATGCATTGATGTATGACGTCGATACCGATACAAAGTCGTATATATATGCAGTCGTTCGCTGCTTTTGAGCTATATCGACTGAAGCTTTCTTAGATGCCGAAGATCATCATATCCGTGGATAGGGCAAAAGATGGGCTGGATGGAAATAGGGCCGTGTGAGGTAGTTTTAGAGATGACGTTGTAATCATGCGCTATTGGCACTGGAGGACGATGGTAGTTCGATTTACTCTTTTGTGCGCATGCGACATACGGTTCCATGGAGGTTGTTCTTCGAACACAATTCATAGGCGCCTCAAGTGGCAGTCACGGTGATAGTCCACAAATTCGAACGTCAAACGTTTCCTTCCAGCTAAGAGGCATATAGTAGTAGACCAGCTCGAACATCGAGTCCATTATATGCGGTCAATATACTGTAAGCGGAGATACCCTTTCAGAACAGTCCAATTATCCACACGAGCACCACATCGTAGCAGCTGCAATCTGCGACTGTCCATAGGAGGAACGCCAAAGGGAGGGTTTCAGGCTTCTCAAAGCCTTCAGAGACCTAGTCTTGCGAGACAAGCGGGTGCAGAGAAAGGTAGTCTTGTAAGTCTGTCAAAGTCTTCGTGAGCAGTCCGTTGTTATCCAAGACGACGTCGGCCAGCTCGCGCAGGTGAGGCCCGTCCAAGTTACGCATGTCTGGTCCCTCGATCATGAAAGCGTATTCGGCGATCCGAAGGTCTTTCTCATCCGAGTCGTCCGTTTCGGCACGTAGCCGTGCCCTTTCGATCCTGGTTGGTTCTTCAGTGTCGACATATATAATGCGCAGAAGAGGACCCAGAATTTCTTTGGCAAGTCTCAGTGCCGCCGAGCCTTCTACCCAGTCTAGGATGACGAGATCGTACTTGGTTCGAAAGGTTAGTTTGCCGAACAACTCGAGCACTGTTGTCAAGATGGTAGCAAACTGTACTGGGGTCAACCAATCACGACCTCCATGTAGACCTCTGCAAAGATGAAAGAACAATATACTGTGATGCACGTCAAAACATAAGATATGTGCTGCGAGAATAGTTGACACTTACAAGGAATGCTCGGCCAAGACTGAAGACGGGTTGGGCCGTTCTTTTTCTTCGGAGAAAGCCTTGTGCAGATACGAAACCACAGAAGACTTGCCGCTTGCTGCGAGTCCACACACGATCACGACCCTTTTTATGAATGAAGGATACATCGTCGGAGTAAGCGACGCAGGGGCGATCGTTCCTCCAAGCCCGTACTCGTTGAGATTGTCAGCGATCAGCGCACGAAGGACATTTTGGAGAATGAGGATGTCGCCACAAAGGCCGGCGACATCGACGATCCTGTCCTTCTCCCACATCGCGCTCTGGATCGCGTCGATTTGGAACGGGTTCTCGTCGTGCTCGTCGATCTTGGCGAAACGCTGGATACACGCCCGCTCATCATCGGTATCCTCGCCGTCCGGGTTCTCCAGCGAGAAGAGGATGGGGATCTCGTGAAAGACGTCGCGCATGTGGTGCGACGTGTACGCGCGCGAGCCGTTCTTCATGACGAAGACTTTGTCGCACCCCCCGCGATGCGCCTCGTGGATGCGCTGGTACCTGGTGTCAAGGGCCCGGCATATTTCTGGGCTCGAGACGTCGGTGGGAGAAGGCGAGTAGATGGTCGCCCCACCGGCGTAGGCAAGCCCGTCCGGATCTATGACAGTGCTCGGCCAGCGGACTAGATTTGAGTCGGGCAGCAGGAGGTTGATCTGCATGTCGAGCCATTGCTCCGCTTTTTGGAAGGACGGAAAATCCGTGTACAATGTGAAAAGAATCGCCATGGGGTGAAGTTTTTCGTCGTCTCTGGCGTTGTGCGTCTATATATCTTTGTATACATTGTGAGTAGAAACGGAACTAGTAAAACCTTGCTTACCAGCTCGGTGACGGGGTATCAAGTAGCCTTGAAGCGTTGATTTGGCCTGACAGGGTTCCGTTGTGTCTGCGACCCATGTTTATATAGCAAATGTGCCACTGGCAAATGTGAAACCACCCAAAGAACACAAAAGGCATGGGCGGGAGGTTGCTACCCGTCGACGGTTTGACAAGAAAGACAAACCCGTGAGACGATCCGCGCAAATGGATCGCTCCCTTTCACCAGCAAAAGGCAACGTCACCCCGTGTTTGTCTGACGTGCATCAACTGACTTGTTCGTGGTAGCTTCGTGGCCTCTCGGAGGCTCCCATCTAGTGTTCGGATCACTGGGCGCGGCGGCAGGGGCAACGTCTTCAGCGCGTGGAAGGCTCCAGGAGAACGTGCCTTGTGAGAATTGAATGAACGTCCTGACGATGTCAGAAGCGAAACAAAATGTACTCGCCTCGAAGATCCGTTGTCAAGGTTGCCAGAACAGAACTCGTTAAACTGTGGCGTGGTAACTTGCCGAGGTGATAATCGATTTTTGACCCTAAACTAGGTGTCGTGTCGTTGAACGTTGGACAATGGAGACTGCGATGTCTTAGCATCGATGACCTTAAGGTAGGGACAAACATACAGACAAAGGAAAATATGTCGTTGGAGTGGCACAAGATAGAACATATGCGTGGAGAATAAGACTAGTGCGGAGACGAAATGTTCCTAAAACATACAGTACAAGAGATTATGCATAAAACTCCAGAAAGAAACGATCGTCTTCCGGAACAACGATAAGGAGAGACATTCCAGACACCAGAACTGGGGAGCTATGTGGATACGCTATAGTACTTGGGTAGTATTAAATATGTGCGAGGCATCAAGCGTCGACCGACGGATAGGAAACGATGATGTAGGGCGTAACACGAACATAGTGGTATGGATATATAAGAGTGAGAAATGAGTGTGGTCTTGCAGCTGTCTGCCGGGTGGACGGAGACGTGATGCTGGTGTGGGTGGCGCATATGGCGGTCAACGTTGGTGCGAAACGAGTGCTGGTGGGGTATGAATATGCAAGGTATTCAGTCAGATGATGAAGCGGAAGCGGTCGTTTTCACTGCGGCAAAGCCGATATTAGACATATGACTGGGATAGGTCGATTTAAACTCACGTAATACTCGATCTCAAGCTATGATTGCATACAAGATCAGCTAAGTGTATTCCGTTGATGTGGCGTGAGGTGGACGTACAAACATGAATCCAACCTCTCGCGGCCAAAGGATGTTTAGGCCGACTGGGTTATAGAGCTGAGTGTTGAGCTCGTCTATTTGCTGCCGTAAACGTCGCATCTCCTGTGATATGCGTCGAGTTCAAGAATACCATACCAAACAATACAATACATCCTCACCTTGTCATAATGCGAGGTTAGGACAAATCTAGAGAGCTGCAAAGTGAAGTACGCCAGAGCATTGTCAATGAACGAATGCCTTAGACTGTGGGCCTCGATGAGACGCTCGTTAATGATGTTGATCGTCTCTAGGAACTGTGTCGGTGTGATCTGTCGTGCGAATGAGAAAAACGTCCATGGTAGCGCTGAGAACCGACTGACCCGTCCTTCCAGCTCTAAGGGATAGGTTGCCGTAAACTGCACGGTTTCTCCCCCAGAGTAATCACGCTCTATTCGGACGATTTCTCGAGGATGGTGCACGCCGATGTGGCCTACTGGCGGTGTGCCATAAGCTGCATCTACTGAAGGAGGTCCGAAATAATATGCAGAGTGAGGGATCAGTGGCCTTGACGGACTGCAGCGATTTTAGCACGCTCGTATGACTGATCGTAGGTACAGATCACGTACGTAGATCTCGGCGGGAGGACCTTTCCCTGCCCGCGTAAAGCGCCGTTCGTAGCTGGGGGTGGTATGACCTCCCATGGCGGCGGTGATGGCGGCGGATGAGCTTCGAACTTTAGTGGGTGGTCCTCAGCTTCACGCAATACACTCTGTCCGGGTATCTTCCCTTGACCCATAGTTACCCCTGCCCGATTCGCTGAAGGACCGACAGGTGTTTCTGGTGAGTAGCCCAAATCATATGGATCGTAGTCCTCGTCCAAAGGAGCGTCTAGATCGTCCTCGTCCTCCTCTTCCCTAGTGCCGTGCACTGACGCACGCCATTCTGTGATATCCTCCTCCCGCATATGCGGAAGGGCAGCGCCAGTATCTCGCGGCGGTGCTGAGCTACTCGAGGCCGCGTGTATATCTCCCTCCTGCCCTGGTTCTTCTCGTGCATCGGCAACAGTAAGTGGTGGGCTAGGTGGAAGCACGTCTGGAGGCGCACACTTGAAGCCTAGCATCGGCATTTCAACTGTCCGAGCTCCGTCCTCCCGCCTGTCTTGCTCTGAGGACCCGTCCTGTACAGGTTTGGACGATTCCGATACTGTGTGAGCTTCTGGCATGTCTGATAGAGACTTGCGAGATGATAGGTCGGGAGAAAGAGACGTCTGAGGTACAGGCGGATAAGTACTGTCTTCAGAGAGCTGTGCACGAGAGGACATCGCGGAGTTAGATGTCTGCGGTGTAAGGGGTGTTGGAGGGTTTTCTGGGAAGCGTTTGATATCGGCTTGGCCAGGCGGCGAGACATGCAAAGAAGGGGAAGGAGCGGTCATGACTGTTTCATCGAGAAGGCCTCGAGATGAGATGCTGAGAAAGAGAGTGGTTCGCTGAACAAAGAGCTTGATAAAGCAGTATATATGTGTGCTTGAAGGCTGCGGAGATCACAGGGAATCTATGCGTTGGTGGCGAGGGTGCTTGCACAGCTCGAGGACATGGGAGTTGACTTCAAGGCTTGGGCGCTGAAATGTTGCCACGCGACGCACCGCTTGCAATTTCTGCGACAATGAGCTTTCTTTCCTACGCTCCTCTCCCTCGACTTATTATCCTCTCCAGCTCCATCATCCTCCTTCTTATATGTACAATGCAGCACTAAGCTTAGCGGAAAGAAAGCTAAGGAAATGTCGGCATCAAACCTTCCGGATCGAATGAAGCATCTTTACGACGCGTTTCAATCGAACGACAATGAGGCAATCTCTTCGGGAGCTCGAGGGCAGTTCATAGTGCCATCTTTGTCCTGATGAAAGAGTCGCGGTGAGGCTATCTGCACGTGCTGTGATACTATCGTCCAGGCGGAAATGGTTCATAAGGTGCGTGGTAGCGTAGTGTCAGGTTCAATGCCCTGCCGAAATACAAACCAAACCTATCCAGGCTCCCGTAATGCACGGATTGTACAGTGCCCTTTGACAGAACATGTCTGTGCTGCAACCTCCCGCGAGGCAGACAGTCCTTTCGTGGAGTGAATAGTGAGGATCCGGACCTTTCTCAGGCTTCATGAACGCTTGTTGGTCCGGTCAGTATAAGAAGGCATATTTCGGGTCTCGAAGGCCCAAATTATGTTTAATGAGATGATACAACTCGTCTTTGTTGATATGCCCATGTGGGTTCTGAATTGTTTCTGAAACTCTGCGAGCCAGCGCGACTCAGCATTTCACATTCGGAGGTATCGCGGTGTGGAGGTTAGGTCTTTACTGTCTTCTGTTCTCGAACGTTGACGGAGTTGTGTCTCACAGAAGCCCACAGATGTCCTTATCTTGAATGCCAATAGGCATACACTGCGAGCATCTGCAGGGACTGTTCTTTCGTCACAGGAGAAATCCTAGATGCACCCAACGCATCGCATTACGCCAAACGTGGTAATGCTGCCATTGGTGCGAGTGTGAGTAAGTCTATACCTGTTTAACTGTGGATGCTCACGTTTTGTAGATCCACCGCCAGTGCCCATTTGTCGGACTGCTGTAGGGAAGTTGAGCTCTTCTCGCATCGGATGCAGCTTCGCAAGAGTATATACAGCTGCGAAGGAGGTACACACGTACCAGTCTTAATAGGAAGTTTTTGGCGCACTGTTCGAGTTCAAGGAGCAACGTCCACAGCTATGAATGTGTGAAGGTGACATACTTGGCAATCGGGACGCGGATCTCCGAGGTGGAACGCAGGGTGAGCACTGTTCAGTTTTTAGCACAAGCAGCACGATAACTGGGACTATGACGAAGACGTTAATATAGCCAGGAACAGGTATTCCCGCATATCCTACTTTGCGTATACACGATGATCGTTGCTGATCTTGTTCGTTTCAATAATTGCTGACATGGACCTAGGATGTGATGCTATATTGGTCCTATTTCCTAAAAACAAACTTCAAGCGCATCAGAAGTTCACAAAGACTATGTCAAGCTACGATACAGTTCCACAGAAATGCTGCTGACTGTATTTAGTAGCTTCAAGCGAGGTCAGATGAGTTCTCCGTTATCGTCTTTACAGACTCTGCGGCGTACTGACTGACATCGCTTATCAGACAAGAATGCTTCACAACGTTCTCGTAAATATGATTGGATCTTACCCGGCCCCTCTAAATCTTTTGCCTACGAAATGTGGCGTTCTTTTGGGCAGATGTCAAACTCTAGTGCGCATTCAAAGCACAATCAGTGTCTTGGCAGTGCGGGGAGGTCTGGGGAAATAAGCACGCCCACACATACACAAAAGGTCACGGGCTGTTGGAAACATCCCTCCTTCCATCAGTTCAGGTACGAAGCGTCGTTAAATCTGCAGCCACCCGCATGGGCACGCAATGGTGGGGCGCCGTAACGCAATAAGTGATGGGTGGCCATTGAATTCAGCGGCCATTGCTTTGCGGCCACCGACTCTGCGAAATATATAAGGCCTGGCCACGTATTCTAGACCACTCAGCTACCACCGCCTATCTCCTTCACCGTCTCTCGACAGATTGCTCTAACGCTCTCTTCGATCGAAACACGACTATGTCCTCAGCAAACAGCGACGCGGGCAGCTCTAGCCTGAAGGAGAAGCAGGTTGATGTCGAGGCTGTGGAAGTCATGTATATTGGTCCTGAAGGTAGTGAAGAAACGCCACCGCCTAAATTCACGCCAGAGGAGGAGAAGAGGGTTTATCGAAAGATCGATATGAGGCTCCTGCCCATATTGACGATTATGTACCTTATGTCGTTTCTTGACAGAGGTATGTTTCATGCGACGGAGACCATCTCGTAGTAGCTTACATTATGTTTTTCTAGGCAATATCGGTACGCACTTTAGCACGCGACGCGATAAGCCTGTCTGATTGCGTCTAGGCAACGCCAAGCTTCAAGGTTTGACTAGTCAGCTGCATCTGGATGGCAACAAATACAATATTGCTTTGGTGTGTAACCCGAGAATTGCTGAACAGTAACTGCATTGACCTCCCGAATATAGACGATGTATTTTATTGTGCGTATTCAACGTGTTGCGAACGTGTCCGAGAGCTTATAGCGCATTCCAGCCATACTGTATTTTTGAATGTCCAGCAAAGTAAGTTAGAGTTCGTGCACATAGTGCGCTGTTGCTCAAGGATTGTTGCAGCTTGGTTCTCAAGAAGTTCAGGCCTTCGAGATGGCTTCCCGGTATCACAGTGAGTCCGCTCTTTGTGTGTTTTCCTTGCGGCACTAAAGTCACCGTCAGATCGTTTGGGGTGTCATCGTGTGAGTTTGACTTGGGCTTGCTGCTGTCTCAATGTTCCTAATCGGTTCCGCAAAGCGCGTTGATGGGTCTCGACAAGACGTGAGTCCCAATTACCTTTCACTTGCTACGCTCGTTGATTGAGCCTTCCTATCTCAGCTACGCTCAATTAGTCGGCACCCGCGTAGCCCTCGGCATCGCCGAAGCAGGGCTCTTCCCGGGGGTTGTTTACTAGTGAGCTCCGTTCTCCTTAAACCTACGCACCTCGCACACTCAACGTGCCTACCAGCCTGACAATGTGGTATCCGCGACACATGTTGCAGAAGCGTATCGGCATCTTCTACGGAGGGGCGACCATCGCAGGTCGGTTCTCACGCATACGCTACATTATTGAAGCAGAAATGTCTCACAAGAAGCCGTGGAACGTGGTGTAGGAGCGTTTTCGGGCTTGCTTGCTTTCGGGATTTCGTATATGTCCGGCACTGATGGGTTGTTGGGGTGGTCGTGGATTTTTGTACGTGTTTTCAGCTTTAATCCGATTCATACGATGACAAGCATTCCATCTTCAGATCATTGAGGGCATAGCTACAGTCTGCATAGGTATAATCGCATTGTTTAGTACGTCATTCATTTTTGTAGACGGGAAGGAGGATACTCACGAGTTTACTAGTCCTTGTCGACTTCCCTGAGACAGCGAAGTTTTTGACACCGGAGGAGCGAGCTTTCGTGATTTGGAAGAAAAGTATGTGACTGGTTCGATTACCTAGCAGTGCTCTAACCGCGTTTCAGAATATGATAACTCCTCCGTCGGGGAGGCCGAGGCATTCGCGATGCGCCATGTCTGGGCCGCATTCTGTGACTGGCAGGTAAGTGACTAAAGCAGCAGCCAAACACCAGGAAACTGACGTGACCCTACAGATTTGGTTGCACATCCTCATTTATATGTCTATTGTTGCGCCTCGTGAGTTAGCTCGTCCCGATTACTAGCGGAAATCTGAAAGATTTGAACAGTCTATGGTATCTCTTTGTTCGAACCGTACGCCGAATTACCCCTCCCCATTTTCGCTCACTGACCATCTTGCATTCTCACGATCAGATCGATCATTCATGGGTAGGTGCTCTGGCGAGCTCAGCCCTTCAGCTAGACATACACCTGACGCTTCGTTCCAGATTCGGGTACGACGATACCATAAGCCAACTACTGACCGTGCCCCCTTACTTCGCCGCATGTAAGCTTCTAGCATATTTTGCCGCCCTTACCAGCTGATCGCCACCCCCAGTTATCGTGCTACTGGTGTTTGCGATCTGGTCAGATCGTATCAAAATGCGGTTCCCTTTCATTCTGGGAGGACTAACGATGTGCCTCATCGGCTTCGCTATCAATATATCCAACGCTACCATGGGTGCCAAATATTTTGGTACTTATCTGTGTATAGCAGGCTCCTACGCAGCGTTCCCTGGTGTGGTCTCCTGGTATGTCCATGCTCTCGTTGAAACAACTGCGCTTTTTTGACATACCTTGCGGTAGGCTGGGTAACAATCTTGCGGGCCAGTACAAGCGCGGCGTGGGCATGGCGCTTCACATCGGTATCGGAAATTTCGCAGGAGGTATGTCTCGCAGTCCCCAATGTTGGCCAACATATCTCAAACTGATTTCAGCGATCGCATCGAACATTTATCGCTCTCAAGATGCCCCAACATATACCCTCGGTCGTGAGTATTGTGTAATATAACATTGTCTTAGAATTCTAACACATCGGTGTTGTACTAGATGGCCTCGAACTCATGTTTATTGGCATAGGATTCGTCACAGTCCCGATCGCTGTCCTCATCTACACCAGGATCAATGCGAAGCGCGACAAGCTCCAGCAGGAGATGGAGGAAAAAGGAATCACGCTTTCACCAGATGAATTGCGAGACCTTGGAGACCGCGCACCCGACTTCAGGTATATGATCTGAAGGGGGCCTCGTAGTTTCATCTTGTACTACTAGTAATTTCTTATTGATATGTAACCAACGTGCATTACTGCACTTACTGTGTGTACATACCCTGTAGCCAGGTCAGGATTGGCTGTAGACCGTGATGAGAACTTGAAGCGCCAGACGATTTACCGCGTTACTTAGCGCTCACGCTTTCTTCAGTCTTATCATCATCGAGTCGTTGCCTATCCGTGCTCCTGGTTGACTTGCTATCTCGGTGGTCTGCTTTGACAAGGTTCTACCATGGCCAGTGTTGGGTGCGTACCTCCATCTGCATCATTATGCACTGCTGAACCCATCTTTTCATCGTACCACCACAGAGGCGAATCCCAGTCTCATAATGCTCAAGTACTTGATGCTACAGTCGCATCACTCACATCTACTGAGCCTCCTTATGAAGGCTATACCTCGGACTACGGCATACCCATCCACCGTCTTCCTCACGAGCTCCTGGCGGATATCTTCATTCGGCTGGCCAAACATTCCTCAATTAAGCTCAGAGGTCCCGGACCTTACAGCAGATATCAACAAGAGCTGCTGCAGCGACATCATTGGCTTTCAATCCTGCTAGTCTGTCGGCTCTGGTATAATATAGCTGTCAACACTGCCAACCTTTGGACGAACATCTATATCTTTCCTGACCAGACGTTCATTGAGCTCTCGATGAAACGTTCTGGCGATGCGCCCCTCCGTGTTGTATACAAATTCGGGTCCGGTCCGTTCTCATCTGATAGCCAAGGGCATGCCCGCGCAATTGCGCTAGAGAACGTCCTGACGCAAGAGCGCCACCGTATCAGCCATCTGGAACTTCGCTTAGACCGCGTAGTCAGTATTCCATGGACCCACTTAGTGTCCGGATTGGCCTCGCTTAGAGAACTGGACCTTCATCAGGAAATTCAGAACTTGTCATTATCGCAGATTTTGCAAAGTTTGGAAGGGACGCCTCTCCTCGAGAGTCTGAAATTGCGTACTCCTCATCGCATCCAACCCCCTTACCCTCGTTCCCGAGTTTGGGAGCTGGGCAAACTGCGATCTTGCATTTTGCACATGTACATGCCCGCCAGCATTGCCTTAATCGAACGCCTGTATACACCGCCAAGTGCATCCATATCTATTGTATCCGACCATCTGATGCTCGACGATCCGTCGGGCACCGCTATCTCGTTCACAGCAGTCTTATCGAATATATCTCCTACACCTACACCGCAAATCACAACTTTCAGGCTGTCCTGGGACGATGAACGATGCATCTTGAGCTTATGGTGCCGCTATCTGGAATTTCAAGACGTCTCATATATCGATGAGGACACAGGTGCTTGTCACATCGAAATCAGATCGTGGTCACCAACACGGCTCACAGAGTTCTTGACATTATTGCCTCTGCGGCTACTGCAAAGCCTGTGCTTGGAGTGGCCAGAATTTCGATACCCATTACATACCTGGGATTGCTACTTTATACTGGAGGCTGTTCAGCTTGCAGCACTCGCCTGCCACGCTCCGAACGTCACTGCGCTCATATGTCGTGGATGGACTTTTCGAGACTGGGTCGACCTCCTCTGCGTACCCAACAGAACCGGGCATGGTAGCGGATTTGTCTGGCCTGCTTTGACGAGCTTGACATTTGTTCAAGTCCTTTTCAACTCGTCTGATGAACACGCCCCGACAGCCTCCACTGAACCTCGGTGTATTGACAGCATGAGGTCCGGACTTTGTCTGCGGCAGGCCAATGGATGTGCGCCCTTGGACAGGCTTTGCATTCGTACCAGGGGTGAGGTTCCGGACCTCAGTGCACTCAGCGACTGTGCGAAGCATGTTATCGCGGATAGTATATTGGGCTAAGATAATCCTGTACTTTGATCGGTTGTCATTGTTTGCCGGATGACACTGTTCTACATATCACCACCAAACCGCTTCTGTGCCGTATTTCATGTCTATGCGTCTCAGCTCAGCTTTATATCTGATCCATCTTATGTATCTTTCTCACACATGTTCTTCTTTCATCTTGAGCGTGCGCGGATTCTAATTAGGACGTAGATATATACTTAGTTGTCCATTTACGATCGTATCTCGAAAACGACTAACTATCCCATCCCGATCTAGGACCTACTATCACGCACAACAAATTCCAAGAGATCGCGGATGGCTGGCTTTCAGGCTGACTGTCCGTGCCCATCCATAAATTCATGTACGGTTCAGAAACCACCCTCTTCACAACCCTCCCTCCTATCATATTCCAGTCACTCTTCGCATTTGATACAAATACCCTTCCTCTATTTCATTGCCAATATGCGTTCCATGCTCACTCGGCAGATGTGCCTACTTGGTCTCGCATCTTTGGCGCACTCTGTGTCGCCGCTGGAACGTCGAGATTCATCCGGGGCAGGCTACGACACCTCTCGCCTCGGTCCCGATAACGCCAACTGTCAGCGTCAGACGTACCAGCTAGCCGTTTCGAGCAACAATATTGTCTTCCAGGGTGTTGACTCTAATGCGAACACGGTGTGTTGATTATCCTCCTACGACGGCTTTCTTACTCAATGGTCATTTTATGCAGACGGTCGTCACGTCGTTGTTCCAGGATTTCTTGTCGTCTTCGACCAATTTTACCCAACAGTACGAAGCCCCGAACAAGCAACAAGTGTCTAACACGTACTCACTTTCTGGCACACTCTGCACACCTAAGAGCGGTGCGAAGAATGCGGCACACGTCCAGCTCCTTGTTCATGGTGTCGGCTTCGATTCCAGGTATGTTATGATTACCTTGCAATGCGTCTATGATTAACGATCTCTTACTGCAGTTACTGGGATTTCGTTGCGGACGGCTCGGAAGACTACAGCTACGTTCGTGCCGCCGCAGATGCGGGTTATACCACTTTCCGCTACGACCGCCTCGGCACTGGGCTGTCCGAGAAGCCTAATGATGCTTACAAGTGCGTTTTTCGTGAGGCTGACGGTGGGATCAGTAAACTTACCCTTCGATATCAGCGTCGTGCAGTCTCCCACAGACTTGGCTATCCTCACTGAGTTCTCCCAGATGCTTCGCAGCGGGGCCATTGGTGGACAAGCGTTCTCCAAGATCGTCGGTGTAGGACACAGCTACGGTTCAGTCCAGCTCCAGGCGCTGACTGCCTCTGCTCCTACTGCGATCGATGCGGTCCTCCTACAGGGCTTCTCCAAGAATGGGTAAACATTCTTGTTGTATCAAAATGCGTCGGCTGACCAGATTTCTTCTAGGACCGCGATGCCTCCCTTCCTGGCCGGTGGTGCCTACACTACCGCCACCTACGTTTTCCCCGATCGCTTCCCGACCAGTGAGCTCAGCAACGCTTATGTTGTCACAGGCACTGTACGTTTCTATCTATTTTCTCGTAGGATAGTGTGCTCATTACCCTGTAGCCGTACTCGGACCAGTTCAATTTCTTCTACTTCCCGTATTTCTCGGATGGCGCATTCCAACGCGCGCGTGCGACTGAGCAACCTGCTACTCAAGGTGTTCTGTTCTCTCAAACAGCGATCATGGGCTCAGCCGACAGCTTCACGGGTCCGGTTCACGTTGTGAGTAAGGTGCAAAGAGTATAAGCTCACTCGATTGAATATCTTTCAAAGGTTACCGGTGCTCAAGACCTACCTTTCTGCTACCGTGACTGCTATGCCGTTCCGCAGGACAGCAAATACCCCAACATCCCTGCATATGTCAAGGAGCTCTACCCGGCTGTAAAGGATTTCACTACTTATATCCCAGCCAATACAGGGTAAGTGGTCCTCCGATCAAGACGAGCCAGCTGACTCATGTTGATGTCTGCAAAAAATTCTATCAGGCACGCTGTGAATCAGCACTACTCTGCTCCGCAGGTGTATCAAGAGATGCTGCAGTTCGTGGGCAGAGTTTTGAACTGATGCCCAGCCGTTCACCTTGTCATATTTAGTTACATGTTATCATCTCTTGGACTTCTCTTCTGTGCTTGAAATTATATTGTAATACAAGGATATTTTCTGTCCATTTGTCAAGTGTTAAAGAAACATTTTCCGGGCGTTGAATGCTTACAGCCTCAGTGTACGTTAAATAAATGAGATGACCTCCGCGGGATTCGAAGCATAGGATTGTTCAAGCGCTTGCGCGCTCGCCCCTCCGGTGGGCGCCTTCGAGTCTGTCCAGGTTGCGGTGAACGTCGACGAGCATCCTCCTTCGCCATGTTCGCGCTTCGGAGGATACCAAGGCGGGTCCCAGCATCTCTCATTGTCAGAGGAAACGCAACCGCGGCAACGGAAGCACTATCGGAGACACTCACACCACCACCTCCGCCTCCTCCACCGAAAGTTGAAGCAAAGCCTGCACCCAAACCTACCTCTGCGCCGGAATCGCAACCAGCACGCGCCGAGGAAGGTCAACAAGGGGGAGATGCATCAATAGAAGCGGCGAAGAGGCGCGTCCGCAAGTACGACACCAAGAGACCGCGCATCGACCTTGAACACCCTCGGCAATGGAGCCGTCCCATAGGTGTTGGTGTCCTTCCGGCGTACGATGAGGCTCTCGAGTACATCAAACACGACTCGGCAAAGCAGAAGCGCATATTGGAAGAGTACAAAACTCTTCTTGCCAGGGCGCAGAATGCTAAGATAGTCGACGAAGCAGAGGTAGAGAGGCTGAAGGAGAAGGTGCACATACTGGAGATCCAGAGTGTAATAAACTTGCCTTCTATACGGTGGAAGGCGAAAAATGCTCTTGGTATGTCCTCTTTCAAACGAAAAGGCTTTGCTATATATAATGTGTTGCAGGCGACATGTCCCAGCCCGTGTACAGGCACCTGGCCGAACAGCGGTGGAGAGAAGACGGTCCTCTGGACCTCCTCGTACGTTCAATGACTATGGTTACTACTATGAGTACTTACTGTCTGGTAGATGGAGCGTATATGGCAGATGCACGTCATCCCGGATCTTCTTCCAGATTTGCGTCCGACGGTCGACCTTCGTGTCAACTTCCCAGAACCGCCTCCGAAAAGTGTCTACCTTCGTACCCGTGTCAAGCGTAAATACAAACAAGTAGAGCCCGGTATCTTTCTACTCCCGGAACAGGTATGCTTTGATTTGGTGAACTGAGTTCGCGTGACGTTACTAACTATCGCCAGACGCGAAAACCACCGATGCTATACACGACGGTCTTCCACACAGACACTCGTTTATATACCATGTTGATGGTAGACCTCGGTCCGTATTCTTTGTGATATAAAGTCAAGCCCAGAAACTCATAACGTGGATAGACGTTCCTGACCCGGAGAACGCTACTTACCAAACCTACCTGCACTGGATGCAGTACGTACTCCTATATTGTCGTCGAACCCATTTCATAACAGTCGCCTAGGCCTAACATTTCTCTATCTGCGACCAATGCGGGTCGTATCGTGGAATCAAGTACCCACACACCATACGTCCCTCCGCATCCCCAACAGGGCACACCTTACCATCGTTACACCATCCTCCTCTTACCACAAGAGAAGCATTTAGACATTCCTCGCTTTACGGATGAGCAACGCCTTGGCTTTAATTACCGCGAGTTCGCGGAAGAGTACGGCTTCAATGGCTCCCAGGGCGGTGGTGGACACATGTTCCGCGAGGTCTGGGACCCGACGGTATCTCACATTTACGAGCACACCCTTAGTAAGTAGTTCTCCTGTCTTCCGTGGCGATTGATCACTGAATCGATATCTGTAGAACTCGAGGAGCCGAAATTCGGGAAGCCACCCAAGATCGATCCTTACGCCGAGGTCAAGAAGGCTAAAAAGTACTTCAGTTAAACACTTATGTATACTGTCTATCAGTTGGGTAATACCGAGCGCTTGCATTGATGTCGTGAGCGTTGGTGTCTTACGCCTCAATCCCCGACCGACCATCATGCTAAAACCGCCATCCATTTGAGACGAACGCGAATAAAGACGATAAATTATGCGTGAGTAAGGGCGTTCAGGGTATGATACATGCGTCACGATCTGCAAGGCATCCGCCCGAAGTCGTGAAAATGTATACAGAGGTCGTAAGAGTAAGAAAAAGCATAAAGAGAAAACAAAACGTAGAAAGCAGAAGAACTAATCGAAATCCTCAAAGTCGGAACCAGATCCGCCGTCCCCATCGGATGAGATGTCGATATACGTCTTGGTCACAGTGCGTGCCGCTCGCCTCGGGGCCTCGGTGCGACGTGGCGGTGGAGGGGGCGCGTCGTCGTCGTCATCTTCGTCTTCACTGACTATAGCTTTCTTAACAGCCTTCTTTGCAGGAGCTTTCGTCGTGGTGGTGGTCTTTGACTCTGGCTTCTTGGCTTGGCTGCCTGACGCTTTTCGTGCAGTGGGCTGTTTCGCAGCAGGCGCAGCCGGGACTTTATCGAAGAAGTCTGTGAGGGGTTTCTCCGACGCCGCTTTCTTCTTCGCGGGCTTCAGAGCCTTTTCCTCCTCGTCCTCGTCCTCGCTCGCTGGACTATAGGGGAGCAATCAGCATCGAACACGAGACTTCGCAAGCACGCAGCCGGACTCACCTCTTACGCTTCACTGCGGCCGTGGTTTTCGCTTTGCCATTCGCCTTTGGTTTTATGTCCACCATTTCGATGTCAGAGTCGGAGTCTGCAGGTATGACGGGCCTCTTTCTCTTCGGAGGCTTAGGCACATCACTCAGCATCTCGATGTCCGAGTCTGGCGCACGCTTGGCAGCGGCTTTCTTTGCGGCAGCAGCTCCTTTCTTCGGCGCAGGCTTCACATAGTCATCGTCGGAGTCCTCATCCTTCACTGGCGCCTTCTTAGCAGGCGCAGATTTCTTCGGCGCGGGCTTGACGTAGTCGTCCTCTGAGTCATCATCCTTGATCTTGGAACTCGATGCAACAGGAGGCGAGGGTTTCTTCACTACTAGCTTGGACTCCGGCGCCTTCCTAGGTTTCGGCGCGGCCTTGGTCGGTTTGAAATCGTCTTCAGAGTCGTCGGAAAGGTTTTTCTTGGCGGCTTTACGCATCATAGTAGCCAAAGTGGCCTGCTTGCGCTTGCCCTTCTTGCCTGCCTTAGTAGGCTCAATCGCCTTGTCTTCCCAGGCATGGTAGGCATTCTAACAAGAGACGTTAATGTGAGAGTGCGCTGGGCAATTGACTGTACATACATCCCATTCGACCATAAACGCATCGAGATCGGTGTTCCACATCTGGATGGGCGTGAGCTCGAGCAGCTTCAGCAGCTCAGTCTCCTTGTCGCCGGCCTGTTGCTTGAGTTTGTCGATCTAAACGAGAGTTGAAGTGGTGAGATGAAGTTCGACTGCCAGCATACGATAGACAAACCTTCTCCTTCGTCAGGCTAGAGATAGACATATTAAGCAAGTAGTCGTAGTCGTTACCACCAGCGCCTTCTGCCTCCTCCTCTTCCGCTTCTTGCTCATCCTCAGCAGTAGGATCGGCCTCCACAAGGTCCTTCGCCTTCTTAACCTTGGGGAAGGGGCGGAAGTTCTTCTTGCGCAAATCAGCCACGATGTCCGCTTTCTTGCGGCCAGAGACGATAAGGGTCTTGTCAACGATCATCTGCACGAACCGGGCCTGGTTCGTCAACCTCTCAAACTCAAGCTGCAGCTCGTTGGCCATGTGGTCCTAAAATACCGTCATGTCACCAAAGGAATAATATGGAGAAGTCAGATATCTAACCTTGCGCTTCTGATACCATGCCAGACGGATGGGATAGAAGTCATCGATGATCTCTTCAGGAGAGTTGTACTTCTTGATCTTGCCGTCAAAGTCGAAGCACATCATGTTGCTCGTATTGATCTTGCCCGTCAGCTTGAAGAACTCCAAAAGGCCCTGAGCTTCGGCCTTCTCCATATCCCTCTCACCGAGAGTGACTACGAAGTGGACGTTCATGTTATCGTGGTATTCTTTGTAGTCCTGCACGATGCCAGTCAGAAGATGACCTAGATAATATAACTCTAGTACTTGCCTTGACAGGACCGTCGTTCTTCTCCCCGATCATGTTCTCCAGTTCCACCTTGTAGTTCTGAGTCCACTTGTGGATCGGCAGCTCAGTGATTTCGACTGTTGTGTCGTCGATCTTCCGAACGATACCGGTAACATCGTACTTGTGCTCGCCGACCTTCTTGATCTCTCCCTTGAAGCCACGCCACCAAGGGAGCATCGGGACTTGCTCCTGACCCTCCATGAGCCGGCGAATGTTCGCAATGATGTCCGCTGGGTTGTAGCAAGGGACGTTGGTACTCCAACCTGACGAGCTATTGAACAAACGCCGCTCTAAAGAAAACTGCAAACAACTCACCTGTACCGATACCCTCGGCACCGTTTACCAAGATCATAGGCAGAATTGGCATATAATACTCCGGCTCAATCCAGTTGGTATCATCCTTCTGGTAGTTGAGCAGGGGATCGTCATGTGGATGCATGATCGCTCGTGCTACAGGCGACGGTTCCGTGAAAATGTACCTGGCTGAGGCGTGGTCTTTTCCGCCCTGATCACGAGTACCGAATTGACCATTCGGCATGAGCAAGTTGATGTTGTTACTCCCGACGAAATCTTGGGCCAAGTTGACGATTGTCATCATCAAGCTCTGTTCACCATGATGGTAGCACGCCTTCTCGGAGATATAACCGACAAGCTGGGCGACCTGTAATACATGCGTGAATACGAGGCTTAAGCGATATCCACGACATTCTTTACCTTGATCTCGCTCTTCAGTTTACGCTTGAAGCAGCCCCAGATAACCTTCCGTTGACCGGGCTTCAACCCGTCAACGACGGAGGGAATGGATCGAATATTGTCAGCCATCGAGAACAGAATTAGCTCCCGGTTGATGAAGTCGGAAACCGAGATTTCCCTCGTCGCATGGTCCAGGTATGTACCAGGCTAAATATGTACGACGCGTCAGTTCCAGTCCGACCGAAGGTCATGGCAAACATACCTCGAGGCCTCGCAGCCAATCCTTCCTGTCATCCGCTTTCTTCTTACTGAAGGCCAGTTCGATGAGCTCGCGTTCTTCCTCCTTGATAGTCGCAAAGGGAATCATGTGCTTGTTCATACGACTGAAATAATCTCGCGCATCCTCGTCCTTGCTCGTACCCAAACCCTGGAGAACGCGCTTAGCAGAGACTTCGTATGTTAGAAACACCGACTTTACCTTGTAGTATTTGGCTTTCCAGCGGTGTACGTCCGGGGTTTGTTCGACCCATTGCTCGTACTCGGGAATGGTAAAGAAGTTAATCTTCTCCCTCCCTTTGGTGACCTGCGCCACAAAGTGAGAACGACGAAGTGTGTAGAACACGAGTGCTTACTCGAACGATGGGCGTCACGAATTCCACCAAAAAGTTGGGTATCCTGAGTAGCGAAGGATAGAAATGGTCTAGATAATTCAAAATAAGACCCTTGATGTGAGAACCATCGTGATCCTGCGCGAATTCCATTAGTATTCGGTCTAGTATCTAGTCGACCACGAAAAGAGCGAACCTGATCCGTCATAATCATCAGCTGCCCGTAACGAAGGTCCTTGACATCCCTGTAGTCCTTGTTATGCTGCAGGCCCAGAATTTTCTTGATGTTTTGGATCTCTTCGTTCTTCATGATCTGGTCGTGCTTGGCATCACGCACGTTCAGCAATTTACCGCGCAGCGGGAACACGCCGTAGTTGTCACGGCCAATGACACTGAGACCGGCGACTGCAAGAGATTTGGCGGAGTCTCCTTCCGTCAGGATGAGTGTGCAGTCGCCCGCCTTTCTTGTACCAGCGTTGTTGGCGTCAGACAACTTCGGAAGTCCTTTGAGGCTGGAAAATGTAGAGTGTCAGTACAGAGAAATTTATCTGCCACGGTTAGCACGCACCGATTACGGCCTTTGCCGTCCGTCTTCTTCAGCTCTTTGTCCGCCCTCTTGTTGGCCGAGTTGAGGATTTGGTCGATGATAGCTGACTTCAGGACTAAACCCAGATCGTGAGAAAGAGGTAGGACCGGTATGATGTGTGGGACTTACCCTTCTTCATGAACTCCTCAGACAATGTGGGCTTCGAACCGAACTTGCTCGCAGGGAGAGTCAACGTTTCCTTCGTCTGACTGTCGAATGTTGGATTCTCGATCAATGCATTGACGAAGATCCACATTTGGGCCTTGACATGACTAGGCTTGATTTGCGCTCCTTTGTTCTTCTTCTGAATACTGGTGACGAGAGCCTTTGCTATTTGGTCGGAGATGTACTGGACATGGGTCCCGCCTTTGATCGTAGCGATGGAGTTTGCGAAGGAAACATATTGGAACTGGCCGTCCGAGACGGCGAAAGCGACTTCCCAGCGTCCACCGACAGTCTCGTAGATCATAGACTGCTTGGCCTGTGCTGCGCCACCGGACTCCTCCATAGCCTGGTCCGCTGTGGACTGCAGGTAGAGCTCGACGTATTGCTTGAAGCCCTTGATCTTGATGCGTTCGTCGTTGAGGAGTACCTTCACGTCCTTGGTGGTACCCGCAAGATCGTACACGCGTTTCTTCAGCAACGAGATCGTGTCTTCGTCGATCCTGTCCATACCGAAGCGCGCGAGGTCGGGCTTGAAGGTTACACGCGTGTATTCCTCCTTCTTGCCGTTCTTCGTGATCTTCGCCTTGCCCATCTTGCTCATATTGTCCGTCCAAGTTTGCGAGTACTTCTGCTGCGTCTTCTTGTCGGCGGTGTCGACCGTGAACTCAGTAGAGTAGATATTGGTCAACTTGGCACCGAACCCGTTACGTCCACCAGTAAGCTTCTTTTCGTCGTCATCGTAGTTACTAGACGAAAGTAGGTGACCGAAGATGAGTTCGGGAATGTAGATCTTCTCTCGTGAGTGAATTTCAATGGGTATACCGCGTCCATTGTTGTATACGCTGATGGTATTATTCTCTGGGTCGATGGTGACTTTGATGGTGTCCATATTAGGGTCGTTGACCTACGGTAAGGGTCAGACGTGTATGTGAGCGTGTATGCGCGCAGCAGCGCACCTTATTATCCGCCGCGTTGACTAGAATCTCGTCCACAATCTTGAAGAAACCAGGAACGTACGTGATCTCCCTCTGCGTCATCCGCTTGTTCTCGCTATCCCAGACCCACATAGGCCCTGTAATCTTCTCAACGCTGCCGATGTAGGAGTCGGGTCGTTTCAACACGTGTTCCAATTGCGAAAGCTACATAGAATGAGTGCCGGTCTTTCAAACGACGCGTTCGACACGCACCTTTTGGTACTGTTCGCTCGCCGTCTTCTTCTTGCCATTAGTAGGCGCGATGATCGGCGCACTTGGACCAGACCCGTCGTCTCCACCGCTGTCCGACGCGTTATCATCCTTGTCCACGAGAGGTTTCTTCTTCGCTGCTGTTGGCTTCGCCTTAGGCGCAGCCTTGGGCGCGGCCTTAGCTCTGGGTGCAGGTTTCTTCTTAAGTACAGGGGCGTAGTCGTCAGACTCGGATCCCGAGACGTCGAGGTCGAAGTTCTCCTCTTCAGAAGAGCTCATGGTGGAGGAACGTCGTGCCAATGTTGTCGTGGGTCTTGCTGTGCAATGAGGGGAAGGGCTGTGGTGGAAGTCGCGGCGGAAGTTAAACAAAGACGAACCGTGACCGCGTTCAATCGCGTGACTACAACTGGTTTGGCGGGCCGGCCGAACACAGTTAACGGCCAAAGCAGTTCGCTGAATACAGATTGAAACAGGTTGAATGCACGATAGAAATGACCCGTTGCTGAGCCAGTTTCTTGTGCACAACCTGCTCATTCAGGTTTGGATCAGAGCAGAAAACTTGCAGCTTGAAGTGCAGGACGTAATAAATTAAACACATCAATCTACTCGAAAGGGAAATGATAAGGCCTTATCTCCCGAAACTTCCACATATTCTCTCACCTCGTGGAAGCGAGTTGCTGTTTCAAAACAATTAATTGAACATGAGAGAAACTAGAAGGTCTATACCAACCAAACCAAACAATTCCTGATTGCGATTTCTGATTTTTGGGGTTAAAAAAAAAACAAAAGTATGCATTAAGGGGGAATCGAACCCCCGGCGGGTCGATGGCAACGACCCAGGTTACCACTACCCCATTAATGCTATGACAGTCGTTAGAAGAGAAGTATGGATCGTCTGCAACGCCGGAGTAGTAATTGCACTGAGTTTCCAGACGGTAAGTGCTGTCTGCTCTCTTCTCTTCACGCCGCTCACTACTGTGTCAGTAGTATGTCGCACTCGCGCCCCAATTCGATGCATACGGACGCTTTGAGTCGTCCAACGACATCTCGTCCCTGGACCAGCCAGTCGACCTCCCGTCCTTATACTTCGACCTCACGACCCTACACCACCCAATCCAGGCCCCCCACTGCGCGTCCACAAACAGCCGCATCATCTAGATATGAGCAAAGCTATGTGCTTGCCATCTTGGAAGGCCGTGGAATAGGCCGTGAAGTTGGAATAGCAGCTCTCGACAAAGAGACCGCTCGCGTAAGCCTTATACAAGTGCGTATAAACCCATGTTTGTCAGATGAGGTTCTCACTGTATCCTAGCTTTCTGATTGTCCGACATACGTCAAAACGCTTCATCAGATGCATTTACATCCCCCGTCCCTCGTACTTGTTCCCGATACTTTCTTTAGTCTGCCTACTTCGGGTACGCATAAGCAGAGCACGACCTCTCTCCTAGTACAGTGCGTTTTGGAAGAATTCGAAGGGGTTCCTGTGGAACCTGTCCTGAGAAAATACTGGAGCGAAGGCGCAGGTAGCTGACGGGGACGAGCTCTTGGATTATCGACGTACTGACATATAATAGGTCTGGAATTCGTAAATCAGCTATGCGTAGAAGACGAAGAACGTGCAGCTACCCTAGTGGCTGTGTCTAATAAGTATGTTGACCGATTATATGCGCTGTAATTATCAATGATTTAGACATGTGTCTATTGCCTAGGTACTATGCTCTTTCCGCCGCTTCTGCTCTCTTCAAGCATGCCGAGGCAAAGCTCAACACTCGTTTCGCTGCCGCTAGTCTTCGCATACGATATGTGCAGGTTGAAGGCACTATGATGGTTGACCCAGAGACGGCACGCAACCTTGAACTAGTGGGGAACATGGCTAGCAGAAGCAAGAGATGCACACATTCGTTATTCGGCGTGCTAAACCACACGTATACAGCCATGGCAGCTAGGCTCTTGAGGACGACACTACTGTCCCCGATCACTAGTGCGTCTCTCATCCACTCCGCTGGACTTCTCAATCTTAGAGACCCAATGATCATCTCAGCCCAACATGCTATCGATGCTCGGCTTGACGTAGTCGAAGGTAAGCATCCGATTATCCTTACAGCTAAACAGTTAGTATGCATCATCATATTCACATATGTCGCATCCCATAGAATTAGTTCAGATGGAAGAACGTCATAACGAAGTTAAAGACGCATTGAAGCTACTGAACAAAATGGACTTCGATAAACTCATATCTTCTGTAAGCCCTTCTCCATCTAATCAGGTCCGCACCTAGTCTTACTATCATTTTAGCTTGCTGCTTCCGAAGCTCGAGAGACAAGCAGCGCCAAGACTGCAGCAGCGCGTGTATCGCAGATGCTTAATATTCGAGCTATTGTTCAAAGCTTGCCCATACTTGCAAAGGCGTTGGAAGGTAGTCGAGCGCAACTTCTCCAGATTATTCACGAGGTATGTAAAGACAAACCGTTGACCGGCTTGTCTATAGCCAATACCGCTCACGCATACATCAAGATGATATCAGACGAGAGACTAGAGAAGATCGAGTCGTTGGTCTCCGCCGCGCTCAATGACAATGCCGCACCACAACGGGTACGCCTCGCTCCCCTTCATCTACTATCAGTGCGTCGTAATTCAGACCATTCTGCCTATCTAGGGCGGTCTGGGTGCAGTAAATGCGCGCGTATATGCCGTCAAGGCAAACTATAATCGCCTGCTAGATGTCGCGCGGGAGACTTACAAAGAGAACGTGAACGACATTTTTGCGCTCTGCACGGCGCTGTCGACAGAACACTCGCTGCCATTGACGCTTGTCTATCAAGACGGGGCTGGTGGGTTCGTCTTTTCGGTGAAGAAGAGCGACGTGGAGGGAGAGCTGCCGCGTGGGTTTGTGAACGTGAGCCAGAAGAAGGGTCGCTGGGTCTTTGGAAGTTTGGAACTGGTCAGTCGGATTTTTGCTCTGTTCTGTCTTGAAGCATTAACGCGAGTGCTGTTCTGTTCAGACTAAAAGGAACGCGCGAATGAAAGACGCACTAGATGAGACGCTCATATTGAGTGACCGTATCATTCAAGATCTTGTGGCCGGCATCGTTGTCGATATCGGGGCACTTTACAAAGCCAGCGAGGCTGTTGCCCTCTTGGACATGCTGTGGTCATTTGCACACGTGTCTATCAGTACGTCCCCTGCATGATCTCCATCTTCATACTCGCTTGACACTCTTATTCCGTTTCCAGTGCGCAATTATGGTACGTCGGAGTCGATCCTCAACATACTGTTTACCAACATAATTGGTCTGCACCAGTGCGGCCCGAGTTCACGGGCACGCTTGCTATCAAAGCTGGTCGTCATCCTATCCTGGAGACGGTGCAGAGTGCTGGAACGATAGTCCCAAACGATGTGTACTGCTGCGAAGCGTCGTGCTTCCAAATTGTACAAGGCCCGAAGTAAGTCTTTCGTCTTGTTCAGCAGTTCTACATATTTTAGCTTCGCTCCTCAGCATGTCAGGTATTGAAGGGTCCATCGTGAGAGCGTGTGGAGTGCTGATAACAAATGACTTTCAGGGAAGAGCACCTACTTGCGCCAGATCGGTCTTCTTACTGTTATGGCCATGAGCGGATGCTTCGTGTCCGCCGAGTACGGGAGCTTTAGGTACGTACGCCGATTTTATGCTTGTAAATCTATCCTCACTCGTATTTCAGAACTCATGACGCTCTGCTCACGCGACTTTCCAATGACGACGATATGGAGAAGAGCTTGAGCACTTTCGCAAACGAGATGGCTTCGTCGGCAATGATACTGGGCATCGCAAGTCCGAGCTCGCTTATACTGATTGACGAACTTGGCCGCGGCACGTCTCCGAGGGAAGGCGTTGGTATTTCGCACGCGATCGCCGAGCATCTCATCAAACTGAAGGTGCGTGAACCTTTTGTATCTCAGCCACACGACTCTTATATTTGCACTAGTCCTATGTGTTCTTTGCTACGTATGTATCCGGTCTGTGCTTCCCTCTTCAACGGTCACGAAACTTTCGGACCTTATAGACACTTCAACGAACTTGTCACGACCCTTTCGAGACAGCCTTCTGTCGTGAAGTGAGTACATACCGCGCTACTTCCTCTGATTAAAGTGACCATGTGGTCCGCCAGTTTGCATCTTTCTGTCCAGCGTACTCGTCAGACCAGCACCAACTTTGGAATGTCCTTCCAATACAAGTATGCTCTCCATCGTAATATCGGCGGTGTATCTAATTCACTATGCAGGATCATCGACGGCGCCTCTGACCAGCATGAGCACTACGGTTCAGAACTTCTAATCCCGCCTTTATCTGCTGACTGACGAGGCTTATCCGTTGTACTGACTAGGTCTAGATCTTGCTCGCCTTGCCGACCTTCCCGACGACGTCCTTGTAGAGGCGCGACGGGTCTCAGAGAAGCTCACCGAACTCGAGAAGCGCAAAGAGAAGGAGAGCAAGACCAACAAGATCGCAGTCCGGCGCAAGGCTCTTCTTAGGGTAATGTCGCATTCTCTCCGCGGTTTGCTGTCGTACTTCGGCGCCTCTCGTGCTCTGCTAGTCTTGGTGCTCTGGTTCCGGCTCTGGTTATGGCTGCACTACTGGCTCTCTGGCTAACACTTGCTTGCCGCCCCTTCTCGGCTCTGACAGCTTCGCACACAACTCACACAAGCATATGAACACTCTGCCCTTCCGGACGACGAGCTGCTAACATATATCGCTAAGTTCCAAAAGGATATTGCAAAGGTGCTGCAAGAGACCCTCTGAACATTGGATCCTCGATAAAATGCAGATCCTGTACCAGTATTTGCGGCCAAGCTTAACCCAATACAATGTTTCTCTGCTGTCTCACTTTAGTCGATGCGTGATGCATCCGCCACCATATAGCCATATGCGCACGCCCAATCACTACAGGACTCTAATTTCGACAGCTGACGCTGACTACAAGCCAGCTGCAGTGCAAGCGAAGAAAACGGCCAAGCGCACAACTTCAATATCAAAAAACCGTACTCCGGAACACGATCTAGCTGATATCAATGTGGTCAAATATTGCACTACTTCTTACATGTGGTGGTACAAGAGAAATTACAATCATCACGTAGTCCCTCCTCGTGACAAAGCCACCCTAGGATTCACTGATGCAAGCGAGGTTAGTGCCATACTGAGGCATACTTTACTACACGACTTACTTCCAAATTATTTTCTTGAGATCACCGAGATACTTTGTCCAAGCAGTGACTGCTTGAGGCTTGCTCGTGCTTGCCACGTACGACTGGCCAATAAGCCAATCCACCACCTCCGTTGCCTTCTTGTTGTCCTTAGCCCACCTCTCTGTGATGGTCTTCAAGCTAGCGAACGCAGGCTTGGTTCGGAAACGGTCGAACGAGCCCTTGTTGACGAGCAACTCCGCCTTGTCCTTATACTCCATCAGTATGCCAATATCGACCATGTCCTTGATGCGATCTGGCTTCTCCGTCCCCGCGCTCTCGATCTTGAGAAGCAGGATGATGGGCGGGAGGAACGCCGGTACGGGTATGGTGTAGCGGTCGATCTTGACGTCTCGGTATGTCGCATTAGCCGATCCTTCCTTGACGAAGATATCCTGTTCGTTCATATAGGCCTTCAGGCGCGAATCGGTGGAGAGCTCGATGTCGAAGAAGACATCAGCCCATTGGGTACGAGGATTCCCGGCGGAGTCCCTGAGTATATATATGTTATGCTTTGAACGGTAAGTCAGAAAATGTCTCACTCACTTGCTGCGGTCGAGCTTGTATTTCGCCGATGTCTTAAGGAATCGACCTCCTGGGGCAGAGATTGGGTCCTCAGACCCAGTAGGCAAGTAACCAGCCTCAGCTAACTTCGTCCATAGGTCATCAAGCGTCTGCTTCTTGTTCGCTAGTGCCATCTCTAGGTCAACATCGTGAAAGAGCCGAGGCTGTCAGCCGCAGGTACCACGCAAGAGTCCAAGTCAAGATACTCATCTTTGTTTGCCGATTCACGACATTGGTCCAGTTGATGATCGGCGTTGGTCCAAGATATTTGCGCGTGAGCGATGCGACCGCCACACCGCCGATGACAGCGAAGGAGACTTTGCCCTCGCCTTTGAGCTCGACTGCCTTGTTTAGTGCGCGGGTCGCGGTGATACAGTCTTCGACGTTGATTGGATTCGGGACGGTTGCAGCCATGGATAACACTGAACGATTTGTGAGCTCAAAGTAGCTGCGGGGTCGTTGCGTTGCGGTTTAATGGACCACACCTATCATTTTATACTCGAAGCGAGGCGCCACATATCTAATAGACGAGGCCTTCCAAGCCGCAGGTCATGATCTTCCTGCCTAACCGTCGACCCCGTGTAGCTCCTTCCCTCACAAAGTCTACTTTCTGACACCTTCCCTTCCTCAGCTGATTTCCTGATTTCTACGTACATCATCGGTGGATTCGCAACTCCCGAACATGCAACAATCCTACCGTTCGATCTTGTGACTCGCCAACATATGCAATAGCTTTAACGGATCTGGTTCCGCGAACTGGATTTATCCAGAAGAAGGGCACAACAAAACCTTCCCCGGTCTCTCGAGTACGATGCCATCAAGGTACTAGCAGCTGGCTGAAGAACCGAAGAAGTCTTGCGTGACCAGCAACTTCGTGATAAGCTATTTTCTCCAAATCTCGAGGGCTCCAGTTTGATGGGTAGTGCCAATAGCAAGACAGACCGGACCCCAGGCCAGTAGCAGTCCGTCCAAAATTCCTCCGTTGATATTCTGTACATCAATCGATACATACAACAAAATGAAGGTAAATTCTAATCCCAGTCCTGACGGTCCATCCATGTGCGGTGTAAGATCTCCCGGCGTATTGTCCAGAATCATAGTGGCTAGCCAAACATGCGTCTGCGAATCTCCGACCACGCTCGCTGGCGTTCGTCTGCGGCAGCGCCTTCGCTCAACACCGACTTGTTCTCAACCGCCCTGCGGCTGAGGTAGGGCATCACCTACAGGGATCATGAGTGGACGTAATACAACTCGCGGAAGGAACATACCTCGCTCAGCGACCCGTACGGAACATATTTGATGACGAACGGCGCCGAGCTCCGTGTGCGGTCGACGAGGTAGTGCGTCAGGTTGTCATGCATGCCTGCGTACCATTCCTTATCAGCATGCAAGACATAGACCAGTCAGAGCCAGCACCACTCACCGTACAGCTGCGCCAGCGTGAGACGCTCCGTCACCGCGGTCCTGATCCTGATGACAGCTTCCCCATCGGGCGTGACCCCCTCAGGCGCGGCCAAACCGCGCTTGACGAGCTCGTCGAGGATGAGCCGGCAGCTCTCCCAGTTGTGTGTCCCGAAGAGGACGCCGACGGTCGGCACGCTCGTCTTGTCCGCCTCAGATGCCTTGCTGCCCCACCCCACAAGCGAGCGCCACGAGCGCGTGCGTCTTGGGCACGTTATGTCGGCGGCGATGGCGTCGAGGAGCGTGCGGGCGCATGCGTTGTAGCATGCATCTGTCTCGGGCTTCGTGGGCCACACGGGCGGAAGCGCGTCGGGGGATATCGAACGTGAGGACTTGCCAGCCTTGGCGGCGTTGTGTGTCGCCGTTTCTTGTGAGTGGTACGCGCCGCGGACGAGTTTCACGCCAAGAACGTATCCCCCAGCTTTCGCTGCCTCGAGTCCGTGTGCGAGATGTTCTGGTGTGCTGCCGGTGATCGTGTCAAAGTGAGAAAAGAGGGCAAAGGATGGGTGAGCATGCTTACCGGCGCAAGTAGGCTTGATATGTATTGTACACGAGAGGTTGAACGGCTGGTACAGTAGAGGATCGATCAGGAAGCTTATTATACTTGATCATCATGGAAAGTGTAAGAGCATCTATAGCGGGCTGATATGCCGGTCAATGCGTGAAGCAATAGCGTAGTATGAGACTAGACATACTTGGTACCAGCTATAGATCAAGGACATTGACAGTCAGCTTGGTACTAAGTCATATGAAAGGCGACTACATACGTATGTTCCGCATCGATGATGATTCGTACTCCGCGCTCGCGTGCTTTCTTGCATATTGCGTCTAAGTCAGCGCGCAAATCTCTCAAGTCAATAACATCTTGCTCCGTAAGGTCTTCGGCCGCATCTACGGAAGGTTTATACAGTATATCCAAGTCGGATGCATCCGGTGTACCAGGGAAAGCGATAGGTATCGAGGGCCGATGCTTCACCAGGTACTTGGACAAGTTCATCAGAGCTTGGTGTCGAGGAAGCAGTGCGGACTGTACTTGACATCTTAGCTTCGCGAATGCAACGATCTTAGAGAGAAAGAGGGCGCACCAATTTAACCGCTACCCAAGTTCGCCTACCCTGCGAGCTACCTGGCGGAAGATGCTTATCCTCGAAATCCGCGGCAACGTCAATGCTATGGATCATTTCCTGGACAATTCGTTTGTAGACCGGTTGCTTCGCTTTGCCCTTGCTCGTCTTGCCCGCAGCTTCCTTCTCGTCGACTTCGACGCTGTATGCGAACAGACACCCCGTGTTCTCTTTTCTTAGAGTCTCCAGAAGGGATATCGAGGACTCTGCCGTATCAGCGCCGACGAACTAACACTGGTAGGGTTAATGTGTTTCAAGAAGAAGTTCGAAATGAGACTCACTTGATCGAAGAATGTAACCCGAACGAAAGCCTCTGTAAGCTGCTTCACCCCAGGAATAGACAGCATGGTGTTCAGTATCGCTGGTGAATAGTCGACCAGTGCCGGGATTGAACACATCGCGTAGACCACATATGCCCGTACCAGTGCAGACAGAGGGACTGAGTGCCGTTCAACTTGTTCCTTCTCTGTATCTGCGTGTACGGGTGATTGCGCCGCGAGCCACAGGCCAGTAGCGACCAATGTGCCGGAGGCCAACCCAATTCTCGACCCACGAGAGCTTGCTAGACGGCTGAAGAGGCCATTTTGTGGGGATATGCGGGTAGACAGCGTGCGCTTGGTGCACAGCGGTACACACCGAGGCGACCTTGGGACCGCTCTGCACAGCGAGCGCAACAAAGACATGAGCGTTGCGGAAAGAGCCTCGTCGCCGACCTAGGTTATATATCTCGGGTTTTATGGCTGTAATCTAATCGAGACAGTTGAGTCACTGAGCGGTGAGCAGATGATAAGCAGCCTGTAGGCAGCGGTAGGACGGCCGCGCTGGATCCGTTCCGCACAGTCTCGTGGTGGTCATGATCGCCGTGTGAAGTGTTTCCGCGAGCATGAGCCGTGAAGCAGTCTGTGCAGAGCTTTCGGGGTACGTTGCAGTGGTCGTAATGGCTGTCTATCGACAAAGATGTTCTTGTATCACTACTGCAAAGGGCACTTGGAACTCGGCCGATATCTGCCTACTCAGCATGCGTTACAAAATACATATGAATTTATATAGCGACCATAGAACCTGGAGCGCAAAGATAAGGACAAATGCAACTTACCCGTATGCAACGGCAGTCCGATATTGCAGCGTTGGAAGCCAGTCGCGTTCCGGAAGCAAGAAAAGTCAAGCCGTTCCTCCGAGGACTTGTTATCAACGCGCGCCAAAGGACCGCCAGTTTGGCGAGCAGCACGTCTACATGAACCACGATCAGACCAAGCATGCTACTACACAAGAAAACATTTCCATATCGTCATGATGGGGCCTATTATTGCATGTAAAGATCCATAAAGATACAGGGCGAAGTACAACCGCAGAGGACAGCTAGAGATCAATTAACAAAGCCTCTCGTTGCTCCGCTTCTGAGGGTGCAGGAGAGGCGTATGACTGGTATACCTGTGGGACATTTGTTGGTGCGACGGGGAAGTTAGGAACACTTGTCTGCTGCAGCTGTTGCAGCTGGCTTTGAGCATGAGTGTGCGAGAGCGTGTTTGACCGTGTGAGATACTTCGTCTGCGCGTTGACGGGAGGGGGCGGGGACGTGGCGTATGTGGGCAGTGCAGGAGCTGCTTGAACCGGAGGAAGAATTGATTGTGGTTGGGATATCGGGGATTGTACCGGTGGCGATGTTACAGGGGCAACAGGAGCTGGGGCGTATTGAGGAACAGACACCGGCGGAGTGGGAGCAGCGTATTGCTGAGATTGTTGTGGAGCCTGGTACATCTGGTGCGCATACGCTTCATTCGTTGGAGAAGTAGCGTACACGCCGGTCGCGGGCAAGGATGCTTGCCGTTCAGGGGCGGCTGGCTGAGCTTGTGGCGGGAAATAGGACGGTTGGGCGGACTGTATCTGTGGGGATGCAGCGGTAGGTTGTGACCATTGCCGGGAGGTTGCTTGATATTGTGGCGCATAGCCGGCAGGAGCAGGCTGAGTTGACGCCCGCCATGGAGGGTGAGAGACTTGCTCGGTCAAGAGCTTGTCGTAGAGTTTCACAGCCTGCGAAAGCTTCTCATGCATCTCCGACAGCAACTCTGCGAAGAACACATGAATATGATGACATAGAGATCTATATGTGGTACCAACCTTCCTTCCGTCCAGTATCACTCAAGTTCATAGCAAGCTTTGGGCGCAGACCGTTGGCCTTGTCATAGAGCTCCGTGACCGCAGGGTATCGGGACAAATCACGGCCTCCTTGTTGTTGTAGCTGCTCCACGGTCTGGCTGAACGTTAATATCGCGTCCTCTTCTAATGGCTCCAAGTCGTAGTTGGGCAACGCAGGTATAGTCGGTTTCGGAGTAGCGGAAGAAGGGGGATACGACTGAGAGTATCCGTTGTACGCATATCCAGGCTCTTCCGTTCGTGGCGTCTCAATACCCATGGGTGCGCTAGGGCGCGGTGCATTAGCCTCCTGCAAGCTCGCCTCTATCGCAGCACGGAGGTCAGGATCATCTTCTTCGTCAATTCGGTTCTGTGACGAATATCCATTTGATCGGCCGCGGTCAACGAGTGGGGGTTCCGAAGTTTGCCAAGGCGAGGGTGAGGGTACGTATCCCGGATGCTTGGTACCAGCAGCACCTACTTCCTCGAGGGAAAGCTGGATGGCACGTTGCAGTTCAGTATCTGCAAAGTCCCGAGCAGACCGATGCCGCGAAGACGAGACGCTCTGGGATGACCGATGGCTCCTGAAACGAATGAGTATTGCGTTGTATCGTTGACTTATGAGACTACGCACTTGGTCTTCTTGTTCAGCTTCGTATAGCAGCTATCACATACTCTCACTTCCTGGGTGATGCCAAAGTGGGGCAGTGCCATGGATTTGGAAGAGCACTGCTGATCGAAGACTTGACCGCAGTTGCGACAATGATGCTTGCGGTTTGTAAACGTGAAAGCCGTGCGACATCGCAGACATACGTCAGAATCAATCCACTCTGGGGCTGTCTGCGTGTCAACCATCGCAGAGGTCGCCGCGGTCAAGTCTCGAGGAGGGAAGTTGAATCCTATGTTGCGTGAGGCATAGTGACAATACGAGTGCGAGTAAGCGTACCTTCGTTCTGAAGTATCCTGTAGACTTCCCCGACATATCCTAGATTAATCTTGCCCTCGAATGAGATTGCCCAATTCTGAATGAGACGCAGCATCTTGTTCTTCACGTCCGTGTTGAGGCCAGGCTGCTTCAATATCGAAGTCAAGTTGTCCATAAACTCGCGTGAGGCAATCTCAACCAGAAACAGATCACCGCCGTTTTTGACACATGTGTCAGTGAGCTAATAGCATAGATAAGCGCATTGTATACGTAGAGGAGTTCCATATCTACTCACGCCAAGAGCTAAGAGCTGTACATTGGGATTCTTATGGCCAAGCCGACGCTTGAGGGACCGCATCGCATCCTTTGCAGGTACGGACTTGGATCGAATTTGGTCGGATATTTCGAGGTTGAGTGCAATATCCTCTGAGCCAGAGGGCAGCATCTCTGAGGTCGCCTTGTCTGCGCACCGCAATCAGAACTCGGCTCGTACGTAGATAGTAAGCAATATGCGTACCTATGGCCTCATCAAGTTGAGACGTTCCCCAGAGCAATGTACTCAGATACGAAGCCATGTTGGTAGAAAATGAGTTGGTCGTCGTGTACTGCGATGAACGACGTCGTGACTGCTTACGCGCGCAGGCGCAGTTGTGACCGACGTGACTCCGGTTCAATGTCCGACACTCATCAATTCGTTGTGTGAACACTCCGCCGGCCAATCAATACTAACTCCGCTTAAATGCGTGACTAATCGTGCCCTCGCCGGGGCCGTCGTGGTGACTGTTGTTCAACAACTCCCTCCACGCCGTCGACCTCGTCGTCGTCGCTGGCCACATCTGCTTTTCTGTCTCCTAGAGGCTCTTTAGGACCAGTCTCCTGAACGATTGGTCTCTGTATACTCGGATCTTTGGACGTATATCGACGTCTACGGGGCTCTTCAACTCCAGCTTGCGTGGCTGCAAGAAAAGTCTCAAAAAAGTCTCCTGAACGACCTTGGGCGACCCTTTAACTGTCTTGATCGCGTGGAATAGGCTCTACGATAGAACTAGGACTTTTTCCGGCTTAATTACATTGTATCACACTTCCAACCGAACCCGCCTCGCTCCCACAGTCCCCCCACAGTCGCGCTCGTTGTTCCCTCGCCATGTTGGGCCACCAGTTCGCCTACTCGGCGGCGCCGATTCGCAAGGTCAAGGAAGTGCAGTTTGGTATCCTCTCGCCAGAGGAGATTGTTAGTTCAAATTTTAATACGTTTGGCGCTACCCGGGCTCACCCCCTGTATTTCACAGAAAGCCTACTCTGTCGCGAAGATCGAATTCCCTGAAGTGATGGATGAAACCACACACAAGCCCAAGATCGCTGGGCTGATGGATCCTCGTTTGGGTACGATCGATAGGAACTTCAAGTGTCAGACTTGCGGAGAGGGTATGTCGGAGTGTCCAGGGCATTTTGGCCACATTGAGCTGGCGAGGCCGGTATTCCATCCTGGTACGTCTCCAATATCCTATAGTAGTTCTTTTCTAACTCATCCTCGTCGCGTAGGCTTCCTGGTGAAAGTGAAGAAGATCTTGGAGTGTATTTGTGTCAACTGCGGGAGGCTGAAAGCCGACATCGTGAGTCGTGTCTCCCTTTCCTCTACTCGTTTTGCACCCCTCTACCCAACTTTCTGGGGGCTCTCTCCGAACCCATGGAGAACCCCAAGCCCGCTCTGCGTTCGTTCTCGAGAATCGAGGCGTTCTTCCACCCGTGACGCGGACCTCGCGCGTTTTCGATCGCTTGATCGCCGCGGGGACCATTGCATAACGTCCGGTGTTGGTTGGACACGCGGTTGCGTGGTGAAATGGGGGGCTGAGCGAGGAGTGCGGGAAAAAGCACCCTGTGATATGGTGAAGCCATATCGGGTTACATGGTCGGACTGCCCTCGCTGTGACGCAGCTCGAGTGGCACGTTCTTGGCCAGCTTTTGGTACTCATTGTCATACGCCCCCTGTTGTCAAATTTGTCGTCGGTGTTTTACGTGCTGTGGAAAAAGTCTGGTACTCTCTAGCCGCAGATGCTGACGTTCTACCTTTTATGCCCGCCCTTCTTTCGCAACGCACGTGTGATTTCAACATCGTAAGTCGGACCCTGCCTTCGCAGATAAAATTAGGCATGTTCGCGATCCGAAAGCTCGGATGCAAGTCGTTTGGAATTTTTGCAAGAGCAAGATGATTTGCGAGCCTGACGAGCCAAAGGACGAGAACGACAACGAGGCTGAGGAGCCCAAGAAGGGCCATGGCGGTTGTGGCGCTGCGCAGCCCCAAATCCGCAAGGAAGGTTTGAAACTCTTCGTCCAATACAAACGCTCGAAGGACGAGGATGAGGTTCGTCACGGTCGTGCGATCACTCACACGATCTCGCTCTCACAGTGTCTGCATATAGGAGGTCAAGACACTTCAGCCCGACAAGAGGCCATTCCCACCACTAGAAGTGTATACGGCGCTGAAGAAGATCCCGGATTCCGATCTGCACTTACTCGGTCTCTCTGACGAGTATGCTCGTCCAGAGTGGATGATCCTCACGGTTCTTCCCGTTCCTCCGCCGCCTGTGCGTCCAAGTATAGCTGTCGACGGCGGTACCATGCGGAGCGAAGATGATCTGACGTACCAACTGGGTGGCATCATTAAGGCTTCCGCGAGTGTGCGGAGGTGCGAGCAGGAGGGCGCGCCGGCGCACGTCATCACAGAGCACGAACAGTTGCTTCAGGTAAACATTTCTTCGTTAAGATAACTGTCAGGCACTGATGAATTTGTACAGTTCAATGTCGCAACGTACATGGATAACGACATTGCGGGCATCCCACAGGCCATGCAGAAGTCCGGACGTCCGATTAAAGCTATTCGCGCACGTCTGAAGGGCAAGGAAGGCCGTCTTCGTGGTAACCTGATGGGCAAGCGCGTAGACTTCTCTGCGCGCACTGTCATCACAGGTGACCCCAACCTCGAGCTGGACGAAGTCGGTGTTCCACGAAGTATAGCCATGAATTTGACTTACCCGGAGCGAGGTACCGTTGTCTTTCGTCTGTATGTGTACTAAACGCTGACTTTTGTCACGCAGTCACGCCGTACAACATCGCGTATCTCCAAGAGCTTGTACGAAACGGTCCTACAACGTACCCAGGAGCGCGCTACGTAGTAAAAGACACCGGAGAACGTATTGATCTACGATACAACAAGCGGGCTGACGCGTTCCTTCAGTATGGGTGGATCGTCGAGCGTCACTTGAGGAATGGAGAGTGAGTACTCTTGTGTTCTGTAATTGAATTTCTCTCCTGACGCGTTCGTAGTTTCGTCCTCTTCAATCGGCAGCCCAGTCTGCACAAGATGAGTATGATGTGTCACCGTGTCCGACTCATGCCCTATTCCAGTGAGCCGTAATCCTTCACGGCATGATATCTTGGCTAACTCCGTTTCTAGCGTTCCGACTGAACCTTTCTGTGTAAGTATGAGTGGATATGACGTTGAGATCCCTGCCTTACTTTGCATGGCTAGAACGCCTCCTTACAATGCTGATTTCGATGGCGATGAGATGAACATGCAGTAAGTCGCACTGCACACATGTGCAACAGCCAAAGATATTGACGTCCGTTACAGCGTACCACAGAGCGAAGAAACACGCGCGGAGCTCAGCCAGATAGCATGGGTTGCGCGGCAGGTTTGTGCCATCCCTACGTTTGCGGTTCGCATTTTCATTGATCGTTCTGTAGATTATCTCTCCACAAGCCAACAAACCCGTAATGGCGATCGTCCAAGATACGCTATGTGGTATCCGCAAGTTCACTCTGCGTGACTGTTTCCTCGATTGGAATCAGGTACAGAACATCCTGCTGTGGGTGCCTGAGTGGGACGGTACTGTCCCTACGCCGGTCATCATCAAGCCCAAGCCGCTTTGGACCGGCAAACAAATCCTCAGCCTGTGCATACCCCGAGGCATCAACATCCACCGTTCACCTGATCCCAAGTCGTCAAACCCTGTTTTCGACGACGGCATGCTCATCGAAAACGGTGAGATCATCTTCGGTATTGTGGACAAGAAGACGGTCGGTTCCGCGCAGGGCGGTCTCATCCACGTCGTCTTCCGCGAGAAAGGTCCAGAAGCCACACGAGGATTGTTTACTGCCCTTCAGCAAGTCGTGAATTACTGGCTATTCCACAATGGGTTCAGTATCGGTATCGGAGACACGATCGCGGACAGGAAGACGATGGCGCACATTGCGGAGCAGATCGCCATTCGCAAGCAGAACGTCGTCAATATCATCGACGACGCCGCCCACGATCGCCTCAAGCCCCAGCCGGGTATGACCATCCGCGAGTCTTTCGAGTCGAAGGTAGAGCGCGAGCTCAACTTGGCCCGTGATCAGAATGGTCAGTATGCCCAGAAGCACTTGAAGGAGGACAACAACGTCAAGCAGATGGTGGTCGCGGGATCCAAGGGATCGTTCATCAACATCTCCCAGATGTCTGTCTGTGTCGGTCAGCAGATCGTGGAAGGACGGCGTATACCATTCGGCTTCCGGCATCGTACCCTTCCGCACTTCACCAAGGACGACTTCAGTCCTGAAGCGCGCGGCTTTGTGGAGAACTCCTACCTTAGAGGTCTCACGCCTCAAGAGTTCTTTTTCCACGCCATGGCTGGACGCGAAGGTC